>CABFOQ010026611.1:0-13947 GCA_900660455.1 Gephyroberyx darwinii | reverse complement strand
AAATGCTGGGTTATTTTATCTACCCAAACGTTGGGTTGAGGCTGTTGGGTCATTTTTCTGGGTTATTTTAAGAAATGCTGGGTTATTTTATCTACCCAAACACTGGGTTGAGCCTGTTCTGGGTTATTTCCAGGGTGTTGGGTAGTTTTTGTCTAAGTTAACCCAGCTACTGGGTTAGCCCTAGTGACGGTTAACACATCGCAGACATGTCCCGTATCTACCCAGCCACAATTAGTCAAGTTCCTGCGGTGGAAACGTGGCTAAATGTGGTCTTCTCTTTTGGGCTCCCCTACTACTGAAGAGTGCATCCTCCTTGTGCAGTAAAAGAAAAGGTTTGTACACACTTTTGCACCTACCTAAGTCACAAACGAGCGGAAACTATCACTGTCTGTGTAACGTTAGTTATGTTAACTGTAATGCTAGTGTGATCGCTAGCATTGATTGCTAACGTGCTACCCTGATTGCTAGCATTTAGGTAGCGTTAGCAATCACAATAACTTTATTTAACGTTAGACACACACACACACTCACTTCCCACATTGTAGTTAATATGAACCAGCATTTGGATTCAATATTCAACCCATCTTGCTGGGTTAAATTAACCCAGCATGTGGTTGGTCCAATAGTTACCCAGCGTTGTAGTTAAAAACTACCCAGATTGGGTTGTTTTCAACCCAGCATTTTTTAGGGTGTAAAAAAAGGAGAGGGGTCATATTCCAGTTTTTTATCACATTTCTAGAATGGAAGCAGTGAATTTTCAAACATGAGAGCGCGAGAGAGAGAGAGAGAGAGGAAACCAAGTTTAAGACAGCTAAGATACCCTAATCCTCCTACTCTCCTGTTCCTTTTGCCTGTGTTCTACACTAACCTTATTCACGAGAATATAAATAGCTGTACTACTGCTGTAGTAGGTGGCAGAGGTAGAAAATTGGGCTAGTAATTGGAGGGTTACCAGTTCATCTCCCCCTAGACTAACAGATATGAAAGAGGCAACTGACACGTCTTGAAGTGATAAAATTGGAGGAATGCTGTATCCAGTAACTGAGAGACAAAGCGTTAGAGTATCACAGAGAAAGGATTTTTACACTAGCGTTGAGATACAGCACTGCCAATGACAAGATTCCTCACTTGTGTGACTTCATCACCAAGGTGAGACTATATTTCACTGTCAAGATGCCCTTGAGCAAGGCACTTGATCTTTTTTACTGTTTGCCATGGCCCAGCCTGACATGTGTTTATGTATCAGTGATGGGCTGGGTACTGGATCAGCAGAAAGACCAATTTCCTTTTAAACAGATGGATCAATAAAGTTGCACTACTTGTAATAAGTTCAAGTGAAAAGCCTAAACAAATCTCTGCAGAGAGCCCAAATGATACACCAAAATAACTCAGGCCATTTTGTTGAATAGCTGAAATGAATTACATAATGATGTTTTTCAACAACGGTGTTTGTGACTTTAGGAATATGAAATTGTTCACCGAGGTCCTTAAGGCAATGTTCCTCAATAGCTATATAGTAAAGTAAAGTAAAGTGGTGTAAAAATCAACATTTAATTCAGAGTATTTTGTTTATATGGGGATTTCATTCCCTCAGATCCATTCTTAAAGTCAGTTGCTACTTCAAAATGATACATTTGGATATTATCGAATGTGTTTAAACAAATAAGTGGTAATTTATCTGTGTTATGTGTGGCTATCATGGATAGTCTTTAAAATGTATGCATCTTATTCCATAATAACATTGAAACCGATCACTTATTAACATCCCTCAGTGTCTCCTCAGTGTGAAACGTTTGTTTTTTTCCATCCAACCAAGCATCACAGCTACACTGCAAGTACTGTAGCATAACCAAATTTCAGCTAGGACTCTCCACATTCCGCTGTAAGAAACTGTCAGAAGTTGAGGTGCTGGTGTTGCACATCCTTTAATCACAGGCCCATCATGGTGACAGAGCCTTTTGTAGTTTAATAATGCCCCAGGAACAAAGAGACTCTCCTCTAAACTATCTTTCTCACATCGCGTCTGTGAGCAGGGCTTGGGAGAACTGGTTATTACCATCTCATTGAGGAAGGACCCCTCAACAGCTTGTAAAGTTGCTTGGCACCGTGTCCTACTTCACTGTATGCTGACAGCCCAACCATCAGAACCAGACACTTTTCTTTGGAGGCTTTTTCAATTATTCACTCCTTCCTTGGGGGAGCAGTGCTGTCTCTCTGCTGACACCACCTCTGCCTTTCTCTATCTTTCCCTCACTTTCTTTCTCTTCCTCTACTCTCCCTCCCTCTTTCTGCCTGAGACGGGCAGGTACAACAGACTACAGCCCAGAGAGGGAGAAAGAGAGAGAAATGTAGAATGAAAGAGTGGTACATCAGGGTCACAGGCCCCTTAAACAAATCTTATCACAGCAGAGAGCCCAAATGAGATACCTAACCAAAGGGAATAATTATCTTTTGAAGGAGGCTAATCTAAAGCTATCAAACAAAAACAAACTTCACTGAGTGTAAGGAAATGTAATTATTCAAATGGGATAGAAATGCTAATGTGTGGTGTTGTATAGAGGAGAGAAGGAGCCAGGAGCCAGGAGCCAGCATCCTCCTAAGAGCCAGGCTCCCCACTGGCTCATAATTTACTGTAATGGATGTCAAATGTCCTTGTGGGCATATGTGGCAATTTTTTTTAAGGCCGGTGGAATTCTGGAGAGTCAGCTGGCCCATCATCAAGGTTATACAAGCCCTTGTATTCTACATAGTCGTGTATCTGCTTTTAAGTATCTTCTTATAACCCCACTGTCTTCTCATTAAAAGTGCAAATGACTTCTTCAAAGAAAACAGTGATATCCTCAAAGCATTTTCCACACCACCACCCCGCAACCTCGACACCCCCCACCTTACTCCGTTCTCATCTCTGACTCTCTCCGACTCTCTCTCCCTCACGCAAGTCTTTTCGATTTGCCTATATTGTCCTTCATGCTGTCACATAAAGTACACACTGCAGGCTTATGTAAGAGCAAAGGGAGAAGTTTCAGAAGAGTGGAGAAAGTATGCCAGTACTTATTTTGCCAACAACCGCTAGCCAAAAAATAGAATTAGAGACATGTGGCACCAGAGTTGTCCATGAATTAGATGATTAAGTTTTAAAACTGTAAGACAAATCAGAGAAATGAGAGGAACAGTTCACAGACTGAGCTCACACGTTCAGTGGTTAGAGGGATGTTTCATATATTTTGTTCACACTGTAAAGACTCTAAATTTGTGTGCACTCCTCAGCAAGAATTTGCAGAAAATCTCTTATATCATTATTACTCACTTTTTTTCCAAAATTAAGCTTTCAGTGTTTAAGCCATGAGTGCAATTCAACATCTCAAAAGTGCAATGTTGTTGAACGTTTGCATTTCAACTCATCATACATTTTCCTGCTGCAACATTTGTCATTGTTGAAGCAGTTACCTTTCAACCTTACTTAAACTTAAAGCTTCAGTCGCTGCTGCAGGGTGTAAAGTGCTACCTCTGCACTTTACTTAATTCATTCCTATTGGTTGCAAGGTTGCTCTAATAGGGTTACAGAGATCTTTGATTGGCTTCCAGTGCCACGGCGGCATGGTAGGACCTCCCTCCCTGCAGGTTACCAGTAACTGCAGCGTATGACTGACAGGAGGCGGAGATGAGTTTGAGTGTGGGAGCACACTAAGCAGAGAACACACTCAACATGCTCTGTCAGCATGGTATCACATTAACCTCACATCCCAGCAACTCTCCCAGGTTTTCTCCTTTACTTTTAATCTTTCCCTCTCATTTCGTGAACCACATAGCTTCTCGCAACATTCATCACAAGCATCAACATAAATACTCAATACACATATTCCTTTAAAGATAGAAAAAAAAAACATAAAATTGCAGGAAAGTGATCTTTAAATATAGCTACTTGGCTCTCTTCACATACATAATTGATCACAGAAAGGCTCCAGGGGGAGTCGTGTTCGAGGATATGTTGATTTCACACCAATTTCCTCACATATATAGTCCAATCTCTGTGTTTATCCTGCATAAAATTAAAACACACTGGACAGTATCTCTAGAGCTCAGTTGAACAAGGGAGGTGGAGCAAAGGAATTAGAAATCTGTCAGAAGTACAACATGTGAAAATTAAAATGCCTTGAAGACTGGGGCAAGGATGCTCTCACATGTCACTAAGACTCCATGATCCATGATACATATGTAACTCAGTAATCACCGAGTGGTAATATAAACTACATGTGTGTTTCTGCCGCAAGATCAACATACATATGTTAAAACACTGAACAGGTAAACTCCAACACAATCACTGTGATGAGCTGTAGTTTCTATGACAATGTGCACGTAACACAAATCTAGAGCAGAGTTTGCTGCTGGCAAAACAATACAAATCATGTTATGTGTTCTACAGAGAGAGAAAAGTAAGAGGTTTTCAGCTTAGCAATACTGACAACACCTCAAAGATTTTACTGCATGAACCCATGAATAAATATGCCTGAAAGTTTTGTCTAAATACATCTCTTAAAGAGAGTTGCAAAGTAATGTTGCAGGGATGTTTTCCCAAAATAAACACTGGATTATTCCAGGCAAATAAATGATGATGCAAATTTATTTATTCTACATTTGTTTGATCTCATCAACAAAACAGCTGACAGCTGTGGGGGAGGGAGAGACAGATTAACTTTGCAGCACCCTGATGTGAAGTGAGCTGATGAATCCTGAGTCACATCCACTACAGGAAGGTACAGGCAGGTTTTGCTTTTCTGCCCTTCCCGCACCTTACTATTTGGATGTTAGTGTATGAAATAGTCTACTCAGACCCCCGCCCTTTCAATTTTTCTTTCTAAGTTGTGAGTAAAGGATGCCTGGGCGCAATTTGTTTCTGTCAGGATGATTAATGGCTCTCAATAATATTACAGCTTACATGGATATGGGAAGGTGCATCTCTACAGCAGCCAATCGATAAATCTGTTATCCTCCAACCACCCACCCTCACCTCACCAAGAGATTTAGAGGCCATATGAACAGCCTTGAATCCCCATAAGTCTTATGCAGATTAATACATTTGTGCCACAAATGTGCTCTACTTCAAAGTCATAACTGTCGAATAATACCTTCAGTAGTATTTCTTCAGTCTGACAGAAGTGTCTTGGGGGTATTTATGTGCATCATGTATGTATGATTGCATGAGATCAAAACTGTAAAACGATGAAGATATCACACACTGGAGTCAACGTTACGTGCATGTTAAAGGATAATTCTTGTTTTTTTTATATTGATATGGTTCTTTAAAGTAGTTGAAGAGCCAGGTGCCAAATTTAAGCAAAAACAGCACTAAAACTAAGGTCTCGAATCAGAACACATCACTTTTGTGGATTGAGATACGCACATTTAACTGGGACTATTTAATATGTGCACTGAGGATTTGGGTGTGCCCTTACTTGTGTGTTTGTTTATCCTTCATTGATATGCTGGTAAATCGGACCATAGAGTTTTCTCCCTTTGATGTATTTCTGCTGAGTCATTGCCTGTGCCTTTAATACAGTTATGGCTAGGATGACGGCACACAAAGATTGGCTCTTTGGACATTAATTGGAAAAACACATAATAAAATAGTTTCAAGTTTCAAGTTTATTGTCATAAACTTCATAACAATGCAAACATCATTATCAGTAATGAAGTCAGTAATGAAGTCTCAGAGACAACTCAACTTTACATAGTAAGTAAAATAAGACAAATAAGTGATTAAAGAAAAATACAACAGTATTTAAATAGTAATAAAGTGCAAGAAGCGGTGTAGTATAAATAATATAAATGTATTTATCTAAAGAAAAATAATATATAATAAAAAGAATAATAATAGAGATATTTACAAGACGAAACACCGCAATGTAATACTAGGAAGTACACAAAAAAAAAAGGTATGCAATGCAATACTGATATAAATTAAAGTGACTAGTGGTAAACAATGTAAACAGTAGTTTTTCTTAAAGTGGCCAAGTGTGTGGGGTAAGGGTCCAATCATTGTGGCATGTGTATGCCATTGTGTTACTGTAGTATGTGGTGTGTGTACAAGTGTTAGTGTCAGCAGTTCAATAGCCTGATGGCTGTCACAGACGTAAATGGAACAACTGCTTATTCTAAACAACAAATACAAGAGTACATCTTGAGTTTTGAGTATTTTCCCTTCACATTAAACTGTGCATCCTGCTCTTTATCTGGCGTGTGCATGAGGCACCTTGGGTGGTTTGAATGAGTCGATGAGAAGAATTCAGTGTGAATTGGGAACTGATGTTGCATAGAGGTGTTGCAGGCCCACAGGCTCTGTTGTAGACCAGTACTGGACTTCACTGACTCTTGCCCCCCTCCCCTTTTCCTCAGTCTCTCCATTTCACTTTCTCTTTCTCACTCACTCTCCCACTTGCTTTCTCTCTCCCCACCTCAACGCTCCTTCCAATTTCTTTTGCTCTTTATCACATTAATTTTCCTTTGACTATTCTCCC
The DNA here is from genome assembly GCA_900660455.1 of Gephyroberyx darwinii. Taxonomy (NCBI): domain Eukaryota; kingdom Metazoa; phylum Chordata; class Actinopteri; order Trachichthyiformes; family Trachichthyidae; genus Gephyroberyx; species Gephyroberyx darwinii. The sequence goes on along the minus strand of CABFOQ010026611.1, from coordinate 7,432 downwards.
TGTGAGTAAAACCCTGAAACAAACTGAGAATTTGCTGTTCTTAATTATTATATAGTAATAAATGAAGTCTCCAACTCTCCAGAGTAGTCTGTGCTGATCTTCATCAGAGAGGCTAGTGCCTCACTAAAGGCCTTGCTACTCACCCATATCAGTCTCATCAAGAGCTGTGGTTTCGCTTCACTTACAGCTTCATATATGAGAGCTTAATAGAGAGCGATTCGTTGATATGCTAGCCAAACTGCCCAGAGATTTGGTAGGACAGACACAAGAAGAGGAAAGAGACAGACAAAAACCGAGAGTGAGAAAGAGATTGAGTGGGAGGGGAGGGAAGAGCAGAAGAAAAAGCAAGTGACACCAGATTTGCAGTCACACATTGAAATGCCAGGGATGATAAAACCATCTCTCTCAGACAAACAACTGCGATAGACTTGTCCACTCACACCCACCACCCCACCTCTCTCTATTCTCACACTGGTCTCCCTCAGTCTTCACTTCACCCATTCACTGACTGAAACATGATGAGAAAGAGCAGGGGAGAGATGAGCAGCAGGCCTGGTCTCGCTGGGGGCTAGGGAACACATTTGACAAAATCAAATCAGGTCGGTCAAAGGTGAAGCCTGCCAGTTTCCCTGTAGGGCGGGGGGTGGTATCAACACTACATAGCTGACCAGAATTCTGACATGGTGTAGCTCATGTATTTCCTCTAACAGTCTGTCATAACATCTATACATCTTCACAGCCCAACCTAATGAATCAATGTAAACGTGATGAAATGATGTTTAAATGATATTAGGGATGTAATTCACTACTCAATAGCTATTAACAGAAATGCCCATGAAACTGTACAATTTTTATCAGGCAGATAAAAGACAAATCAGACATGATTGTATGCATCCTTATCTTCATTGTTATTATGGTGACAATGACAAACATTTTTGTGCAGGCCTTCTATTTGATCAGAACTGCCTTCTTGCTATGGAGTCAGTTGATGGTGGATTTGGCAGCACATTTCGATATGCAGCACCTCATAGAGCCAAAGCACCAATTGAAGCCATTAAACAGTGTTCAGCTTTATTAGAGGGCTGGAGCCAGCCTATTACGGAAGGTCTCAGTCAGAGAAAGATTGGATGGACTGATCTTTGCATCTGCATGCTACACCAGCCTTGAACAAATTAGTGCTATGGGGTGAGAAGGTGAGGGACAATATCAAATGAGAATGCTCTGTTCTCAGAACTGGGTACTTGTTGACATGGCATGCTTCCCCATGCATAGTCATGGCATGAGGCCCACGCTTTTCTTATCAGGGCCCATCACCATGCCCCATCCTTAATCATCAGCAGCAGAGAAAGGTCATTATCAAAGTAAATTACCTCTTTAGCATTTGGTTATTCCCTTTTTTCTGCTCTCTGGAGAGTATCATGTAAGAGAGGTGGTATATTTATTTATTTATCATTTATATACAATTTATTTATTCATAGACATTATCATATTTAAATTTTAATGAAAATATAACAGTGATGCTTTATGTGGTACACTAACATAGTTTATGTCTTAGTCAAAATTAATTTCCACTTTGAAAAGCTCTCAATTGTTTTTTGCTCTTTCCTTGAGCTCTCTATGTTTCCCCCTATCTTCCCTCCATGCCCTCCTGGCCCTGATGAAGTGTCCTCAAAAGATGACATGGAGCGAAAAAGGTAGTTTCCGCATGCATATTTGCATTTATGGAAAATGCTGAATGATAAAGCACTCTGACAGTCCAGTGCACTTATGCGGCACACGCCGTAAAACATCTGTTGAAAGCTGGGCATAATTCATTCCCCAAACCCTCACACACATAGACAAAAAAATCGCACAATTTGTCTCCATCTATCTATCTATGTGTGTGCACTGATCTGTCTGTATTTCTGTCTGTCTGTCTGTCTCTCTGTCTGTCTCTCTCTCTTTCTCTCACACACATACCATCTCACACACCTCTGTCAGTGATAAAATATCCAAATTATCCAAAATGTTAGATTTGGGAATAAGATGAAAAGGCATCTTCACCTTTGACATTCAGTTGTCACCAGTGGTTGTGATTGTTACCACTTGTGGCAAATGTGGCAGGTTTGAAATTTTCATGAAATCCAATATCTTATGGTCTCAAAATAGATGTGTGCAAGCTCAAATTAGCAAGTAGAAATATAATAATATGAATACTATTTTGACACGGAGGCTCATGCTGGCAATGAATCAATATTACTTTCAAGTCTATTCATCTGGTCAAATAGTCAGCTCTGTGGAAACAAATACGTGTGTATTTGTGGCCTATTCAAACCACATTGCAGTGCACAAACACATAACACATGCAAACAAATTGACACAAACACTAACATAAACATAAGCTCTGACCTGCTTCCTCATTATGATATGGGTCAAGTTAAACAGAGAAGCTTTGAATCAAAGAAAACAACAGTACATTGTTACTGTATCTGTAGAATGAGATGCCCCTAGATGATCTCCTTTATTGTATGCCACAAGGCTCACATTGCTGTTTACGGTATGCAGCCATATTGTGATACATGGCATAGCCTTGATATTCCCTCCCTCTTCCCTGTCCTACAAAGATTATGTCAGTTTACAGTTCCAAGCATTTGTCATCCGTTGCTTCTCTCGTCCACCTCGCTGGACATGCAAGGCCAAACAGTAGTAACTGAATAGCTAGTGGTGTATGCCCACAATTTCCAGCTCTCCCTCATTCCTTACATCTCCCCCATCGCTTTTGAAATGGTGGCTATGAATCTTCATTGTTTCCAGTGGTGTGGAAAGCGGCCTGTTCTTAAATTACTATTGATGATGATGCCACACTATAAGGAATGTGAACACAGCATGCAAATGGTATGGCAAGCCTGGAGAACTAGAGGAAGGTGGGTGGGCGGGAAGGTTGAGGTCGTATAGGCGGGTTGGGGAGGGGGAAGGGGTTGCAGCAATCAGCCTAGAGCCTGAATCTACAGACATCCCCCCAAGGCACAGCAAATACCATGGGCCAGATCTATCTGTCGTTCAATGGACGTATAGTGTGTATGACAAAATAGGGGGTAGGCGGTACTTGGGTAATAAGAAAGGAGAAGCTTCAAAATCATAGCCAATAACACAACAACAAGGTGAAGGAAAGCTACACAACTTGTCACACCGCATTGAGTGACAGAGAACTGGGGTCTCTGTCCAAAAATAAAAAAGAATAATCCCGAAGACCCTCTTAAGTGATCTCTGGTCTTTAGTATTTAATTTTGCTGATTACCGAACCACAGAGAAATGAAAGGAAATTAAAATGAAAGTATGATGCCTAATAAATAGCACTGACAGTATGAAATTATAGAAAAATACAAATGGAACATGAGGTGAAGACATACACTCACTCACGCAATCTTGGGCACACACACATCCACACTCAGAAACACATTTATATTTCGATCTGATATTTGTGGTTCTGTTAGTTACAAATATCAGATCAAATGCATAAATGTGCAATGTGCAATTTAGTTTTTTCCACATGCATTATTCAGAAGGCTGACCTTCCTCTATGCTTGAAAGCTGAGCTGTTGAGGGGAGGAGCAGAGAGCTGGATTTATTATCAAAGAGACTGAATGAATGGTATCCATGGTCTTCTGAAAATCATGCTCCTCCTCAACATTTTCTTTCCCTTCTGCTGAGGCAGGTTGCTTCAGGGACTCGTGTACTATTGATATCCTCAGACAAACATACAATTTGCCCTTGATTATGGCAACTATGAAAAGTTACAGAGACAGAAACAGAATCATTGGTCTAAAAGCCCTGAAAGAACCTTAACAATATAGATGTCATCAATTCATAGCCATACTAACCACCCTATGGTGTATGTTAGTACAGGCAAAGGTAAATGCTATATTGTGTTAATTTTTGTGTTCGTACTGTAGGAGGTTACTGTGTGCATTGGCTGTTGTGAAGTACTTGAAGTAATATTGTGTGTGTTGTGTGTGATGTGCTACATCCTTCAGTCCATCCTGCAATTCTGATATCACACACAGCCAGTACACAGGTTCAATATGCCATCCTTTTAAATCATACAGTTGAAATCCAGTCAAACAAGATCACCTGAAGACACTGATGCAAAAAGACTCAATGTGAAATCAGGCTACAGACTGCTCCCAGCCACTCATCACAGCTCCCAATCCAAACTGCAACATGGTCAGTGCAGTTTCCATCCTGGCCCCCACACAAATGAGACCTCTCTTTATCAGGAGAATATCCCAATTCTCTCACCAAGGCCACAGTGTCAACCACCACAGACCATTATAGCCTCTGACGGGGGACACGAGTCCCTAATCAGGACCTTAATACACTACCAAATGCATAAATGTTCTCATGCAACATAAAAGCCCAGCAGCAAGCGCCTCCACTTTTTCTTACTCTCACCCCTTCTTCTCTCCTTCCTTGCAGTGGTGATGTTGAATAGCGCAAAGAGGAAGGCAGTCGTGTCAGAGAAGATTTTCTGGAGGCCTTGACAGAACGGATGGGTCTCCATTACTGTAATGAGGCTGCAGGAATGACCGCCGCGCTTCCCTCATTTACGCCATCTCAGCCTGCGCCTCCTCCAGGGGATATACTTTCCTCTATAATAGCCTACTCAGTCTTCTTTTACTTTCTCTCCCTCTCTTGCTCTTCGCTCTCATTCCCCTTTTCCTATTCCAGAAATGTACAAGATGTGTGTACATTTGTGTGTGTAGGCTTATGTGTATCTGTATGTGCAACAGTGTGTGTGTGTGTGTGTGTGTGTGTGTAAAGGGAGGGAGATGATTGTATCTAAAATTGTGAGGAGCACTTGGCTAAATGGGAAATGCTGGTATGGGTCCAGCTACTGGGCCTCCATAGCATGTAGGAGTGCCCTTTAGATCTCAAAGGTGACCCAACATTTCACTTCAGGGGGTGCTAATTTAGTAATGTGGGGTTTTGAGCTTGGCTGTTGCTGAGTGGCAGCACTTCATTCATCATTGGCTTCAATCGATCATGTTTAAATGTGAGCTATACATTGAGTATTTCAGGGATATTCACCTGTTGCTGATGAGATGAAAGGAGAAGAAAATACAGCATATGCCACTGTGCAGTTATTCACTCACTGATTCAAATGCATGGGGGGATAGAAAGAGATCAGAGTTAGATTGTATTTCAGAGTTTCAAGTTATTTATAGTGGATCACCACAGGAAATAACTGCCTTTTACGTTTTACGGAAGCAGCAACAGTGGGTTCATTCATACATTCAGTGATTCATTTTCTATACCAACATATTAATATTCACTGGGGGCTGGAGCCTATCCCAGCATGCACTGGGCTAACAACAGTGGGTTGTTTAGAGTAAATAGAGGAAGAACTTCCCAAGGGAACTAGTTCCCTTGACAAGTGCTAGCCACCATGGCTGAACAGAACACAAAGACTGGTACAGAAACTCAAACTGCATCAAAAGAAAAATCCTGGAAAAAGAAAGAGATTAATCCCTAAACGCGCTAAAAAGAAAAGGAACCTTCTCCGGGCCAAAAGTAGAGTGAACATCAGCATTGCTTTTACAATATGAAAAGCACTACAATTCATAAATACACAGAATAAGATGTTACTATCCCTTGTGCCATATGTAGCTGGGATTCCTGGGTTGATTTTATTTTGTTTCAATGTTTAATGTCAAGGTAATTTGATGTTACATCAATGACTGAATTTGAATTGAAATAGCAATGATTGCTGTGTCAGCGTCAATCCATTTTCAATGCTGGATCAACATAATTTCAAATTGATGTTGAATCAGTGCTACATTTCAACGTGTAGGCCTATTTAATGTGACTTTGCTATCTGGGAAGTGCTTTCACTTCAGTGGGAGCAAAGACAAGGTTGTCATCCAGTTAGCAAGCAAGCTTTGAGGTTGATGCCACGAAAAATGTTCAGTATCATCTGCATAAATGAAGATGGTTTATTGCATAATCCCTTGAGTTATCTGGTTGTACTCACACAGGCCAACAGAAGTTGTGAACGTGGTCTACTTCTTCCTCTTCACACCTGGGGATGTTGTAGAACCCAGAGGTAAGGTCCATGGTGCTGAAGCCTGGTGGGGAAGCAGGTGGGCATCCTTCAGAGACACAGAATACACAGAGTCTGTGTATTCAAGAGTTCTCAAAACCCATGGATAGTACATACCTTGGTTTTGGGATCACGGTATGTTTTCGGTACAGCTGGGAAAAATAATGCAATTACCAACTTTAGTCATCTTTTTGTTTATGTTTTAAAACAAGTTATCTAACCAAGGCATGGCTGTGCTATAATTCTCACTGAGAGTGTCTTGCCAGCTTGGCAACATTAGGATAACTGCATTTGTTGCTCCTCCACAATTTCAGTGGCTCTGATTCATCAGTAATGCCATCTTCTGTCATGTATGAGGTCATCTCTTCTTCTACGATTTCCACCAAAGGCTTGCTCCTCTCCCCAAATAGTTCTGCCATGGCGGACTTCTTCTGAGGAGATGAGGATCCAGATGCCTCTAGGCCGGCTGTGGATGATGTGGAGATTTCATTATCATTTTCTTTAGAGCGAGTATCATTAAAACAGAGGGGACTGTCTCTGTGCTCATGAAGGCAGTCACTGTCTTCAGGGGTTTGAGAACTTGAATCAGCTGCTTGGTCAACTTCACATCACTGTCAGTCAGTCTGACAATGTCTTTAATGTTCTTCTTCAAGGCAGAGCAGAGTAGATGGCAGCCTGCTGCTCTATGTAACGCTAGCATGTCATATATGGTGTTCCTGTGAGTTACAACATTGTGGATGCGATTAGTGGTTTGGCAACTGTAGCTCCTGCTTGGACTTCAGAACATGAGCAGCTGTTGTGGTTTTGTAAAAAAAGCAAACCACCTTTCTCACTTCCCAAGGAGAGGAGATACCTGTGTAGCATGTTGCGTCGTTATGAACCATGAGACTATTTGGTCAATTCTGGAAAATTGACAATTATTAAAGTTATTCTTAGTAGTTAATATCTTATTAATTAACACTCGCGGGGCACCACCGGTTTACACTGGAATAGTCTCTTTATAATGATATCAGTCTAATAATCAGAAAACCTTGAGTTCTAGATTTCAGTGATTCTCTACCTTCATGTCCAGGATATATCAATGACACACAAAAGTCAGTTCTTTATAAATGCAAATTTTATTAACTATCTAAAACAAATACCAACAAGAATGAATACATGTATACTAATCTAACACAGATGGCCTAATGACAGGGAAAACCAGCAAATAGGATAGAAAGATAAACAATGGCAGAGGATATGGCAAATACGAGTGGCAAGTGATATTGGGATCCACGATGACAGGGAAGTTGGCACAGACAAAACGACCTGAGCTGGAATGCGTCTAATTGTCGTACCATGGCAACAGCGAAA
>CABFOQ010026607.1:10925-27159 GCA_900660455.1 Gephyroberyx darwinii | reverse complement strand
GAGAGAGAGAGAGAGAGAGAGAGAGAGAGAGAGAGAGAGACTCGGTTAAAGGAATCAACAAATAAACCAAATTCATCTTTTGCAGGATAGAGGACTAACGCCATTCAATCTGTGGTTGACCGTAATCTCTTTACTGGTTTTTGAAACTTTAACACTAGAAAGGCTGATGGATTTTGCAGGTCTGAGAGAGAACAAGCTGTCGATTGAAGAGGTAAATATATAATTCTAACATTTCTTTGCGTGATTTTGAAAATGTAACACAGGTTTGTACAGAAAGCAGGTATAGGAAAAGCCACACAGGGACATTTTGCAAGCTGAGATATTTCAATTTAAGTCAAAACAAACATTTATGTAAAAATCCCTCCCTTGTCTTATCAGGCTAAATTACCTCACTTGAGATGCCATAACGCTCAGAGAAAGCTCTGTTTACTGATGTCTTTCTTACGGGATTTCTGTGTATTTGAGTCATTCAAATTCAAACAGTTACCTCCCACTGCCATTTGGGGTAAGTATTTTGAAACTACATTTGAGAATTAATTAAAAGGCCTTGGTTTTAGATAATATGATTTAAGACATTTTAGACTTTTTCAGGAGCTGAAAAATAAATAAAACAAATAGCTGTCCTGAATAAATGTGATCAGCATGTCGGTCAAATGTTTAGAGAGACTGTCCTTCAACCGGAGGACCTGTGTTCAAACTCCTGTCCTGCTAAAGCGTCCTTGAGCAAGACACTGAATCCCTACCAGCTCTAGGGATGCTGTTCTGTAGGCAACCCTGCCCTCTGACCTCCCTGTGGACGGGGGGAGAGAGAAAAGACAATTTCCCTATAGTGAGCAAAAGAGGAACCCAACAAGTCTGTGTCCATGGTTAAGTTCAGTGTTTTTCAATCATGGTCCATGGAGGCCCAGCAGTCTGCAGGTTTTCATTCCAACCAAATACTACAGCACCTGATTTCACTGATTAACACACCTTCACCTAGAGAGGAGGAACTAACTAGTAGTAGTGTTAGGGGACTCTTGGGTCACGACGGTACATCATCGAGAAGCACTGGTTTCAATGTACACTACATGGCCAAAAGTATGTGGACTTCTATTGTATATAATGGAATAATGGTCTATGGCTGTTTTTCATGGGTTGGGCCCCTTAGTTCCAGTGAAGAGAAATCTCAACACTACAGCATACAATGACATTCTAGACCATTCTGTGTTTCCAACTTTGTGGCAACAGTTTGGGGAAGACCCTTTCCTGTTTCAGTATGACCCTGTGCACAACCTAGGTCCATGCAGAAATGGTTTGTCGAGCTCAGTGTGGAAGAACTTGACTGGCCTGCACAGAGCCCTGACCTCAACCCCATCCAACACCTTTGGGATGAATTGCAATGCCGACTGCGAGCCAGTCCTAATCACCCTACATCAGTACCTGACCTCACTAATGCTCTTGTGGCTGAATGGAAGAAAATCCCTGCAGCAATGTTCCAACATCTAGTGGAAAGCCTTCCCAGAAGAGTGGAGCCTGTAATAGCAGCAAAGGGGAGACCAACTCCATATTAATGCCTGTGATTTTAGAATGAGATGTTAGATGAGCAGGTGTCCACATACTTGGCCATGTAGTGTATGCCTAGCAGTATGTGAGCTCATGTACCATATGTCACAGTAAATATGTGTACCAATGTCCATGACTGCATGTTTCACCAAGTTTAATTCCTTGTGCCTCTGTTGTCTCTGGCCAAACTGAAGCAATTCTGAGATTCCTAATATGAGGACTACTGCATTTACTGTCTTTAAATGAGTTGTTGGTGAGATAGTGTGCATCTTGGCAACTCACATATTTCCATCCCAGGGTGGTTTTACAGTTTTCACAGTAGATGTCAGCCACAGCGTGAAGACCCGTCAACAGCACCCGCTCCTCTGCCGGCCCACAGCCCACATTCACCCTGATACAGGTAGAAACAGAAGCAGGGGAAGAGTGACATCACATGTTCATGTTTTTTAAGGCCTTGGATTAAGAGTATTTTTAAAGACTTTTCAAATTTTTTAAGATACCTTAAAAACTGATCCAGGACACTTACACTGAATTGAAGAGGTAAGCTCTGCCTTGACTTCCTTGGAATGACTGAAACAGAGAGAGAAGGATGAGACCATAGTGAATGGCAGATTATACTGATATTGTTTCAAATTCCTAGCAGAGCCTTTCTGGAAACACTAATGCCCCACTGGATTTGTCTATATAGGCTCCAATTTAGTGTTGGTGTGGTGATCTTCAGATATGGGTGCATTCACATGAGCATGTTTGGAGCAGTTCATTTGCACTCTGGAGTATTTACTCCCTTAGTTTGGTTTGTCTGGCCAGGTGAGAGCAGAATTTTATGTGTATAAGGAGATGGATGTTGACATCTGATAGCCAGCAGTTCCTCATGCTTGGAAAGCCTAGCATAACAAAATGAATCGAGGGTAAACTGCATTCTGGACTGATGCTCATATTCTCTATTTCTTCTCATGTTCTTAACTGGTATGACCAACGGAGAAGTAAAATCACAGCAAAGAGTGCAGACAAGTCCATCATGCTTAGTTAATATTACAGGGACTGGAATCGGATTTGTTTTGTCTTGCCGCCTCTGCCAAAATCTCTAACCTGGGGGGATGACAAGCTACCAAAATTCTGCCCAAAAAACTACTTGTGAGTCCATGTGACTTCTGTTTAGAAGCATTACAATATTATCCTATTATCCAAAGTGACTTACAATAAGTGCATTCAACATAGTTAGGCAAGAGAACTACTAGTCACCAGAAATCATAAGTGCATTTCCTTCCTAAACAAGCATCTAAGAGCATAACCAGTGCTAAGGTAAAAGTGCAATAAGTTAGCCACCTACTTTTTAATTAAACAAATGAGACAAATAAGTGAAGCATATAAGCAAGAGCTAAGACAAATAAGTGGAGACAAATAGGCAAGCGAGGAAGGGTCAGGGTAGTGTTTCTTGAAGAGGTGGGTTTTCAGCCTGCAGTGAAAGATGGGCAGCAACTCTGCTGTCCTTACATCAGTGGGGAGTTCATTCCACCACTGTGGGGTCCGGACAGAGAAGAGCCGTGACCGTGTAGATCGGCCGCAGGGGCCTCTGAGCGACAGGCAGCAGAAGAGCAAAGTGGTCAGGTGGGGGTGTAAGGCTTGACCATAGCCTGGAGGTAAGAAGGAGCTGTTCCTTTCACTGCCCTATAGGCTAGCACCAGGGTCTTGAACTAGATGCGAGCTGCTACAGGGAGCCAGTGTAGAGAACAGAGAAGGGTAGTTGTGTGGGAGTACTTGGTTCGCTTATATTTTGTCAGTGTGAACCTAAACAAACCAAATAAAAAATGCAACAAAGTCAACTTTGCAGCCATGTCCTTAGATTTCCCCCTGGTCTGGGTTGATCTATTTGCTGCATGGCTGTCGGTAAGGATGTTTTCAAACCTATAGTCTGTTTGCTTCAGGTAATACTTGTTACTTTGCCACATTTATGCATAGGTTAATTTATGTTTCACAAACCAGAATTTATCAACCAATCTGTGGATCTTCACATTTGTTTAGCCCATAATGCATGGTGCTTCTGGTAGTTGGATGGGATCAAGGTTGCGTCTCAAGACGTCAGTATGACAGCTTGGAAATGACAGCTATGACTGTGACTTTTTACAGACAGTTGAAACTGGCAAAACAACACACTGTATAGGTGCAATTCATTATGTTCTCAAAGAGCAATGCATTTTCAGTTCAGTAAAGTCCTATTTGGTGCATACCGGTGGCTCAAGGCAAAGGTCATCAACCATGTACCATGGAGGCCCAAGAGGCTGCAGGTTTTCATTGCAACCAAACACTACAGCAGCGGATTAACACAACTTTTACCAGAGAGAAGGAACTAATCAGTGAAATCAGGTACTGTAGTATTTGATTGGAATGAAAACATGTAGGCTCTTGGGGCTCCATGGACCACGGTTGATAACCAATGGGCTAAGACCCATACCATTGTACCCTGAATGTCTTGGGTTCAAATCCACAACTGGGACCTCGATCACATGTCCTCCCCCCTCCATGGTTGGTTTGGAAACAGGAGAAACCTCCCTGTCAACAAGGTCCAACTGCTGTTTTGTCATATGCCGCTGGTTATATGTACATCCACTAATGCTAGACAAGGATTGAACTATAAAACTAAAAGTAGGTTTCCAGGTACAATGAAGGTGTCACAGATCTGATGAAGAACATCTGGTGGATCTAGAATGTTGTGCAGACCCACTTTGGATTTTGTATTCTTATGTCCATTAGTTATGTCCATATAAACAAACTACAGGGGAAAGCGACTGAAATAAGACCATATAAGCATGACCAACTAAGTGTGAAAACGCCTTGGGTCACTCAGGCTAGTGGGTGATGTTACGGGGGACCACATGGTAACATCATCACCACTTGTTAGTTCATACTTTGTTTTTTTAATAATAATAATCCTGGTACAGTGTTGTAGATGTACTGAGCTCCCTTCCCTTCCACATTCACTAGCCAATCAGCACAAGACTGACAGTATTTGGCAGCTACATATGGGTTTTAAATGTATTTTCATACAGGTAGACATCTTTACATTGGTAATGTTTGTCATCAAAGAAGTATTTTGTATTTTTATAAATGATAATTAACAAAGCATCGAGAGCATCATTTCCAATGCCAAGTCAAACTTCAAGAAACTAATGTGACTAAATCCAACATTCCCAGAATCGTGACGTATGTATGGCCCTACATTTCTTGTATTTAAAGTTGCACTAGGCAACTTTGCATGTTGGTGGCTCCAAGTGGCAGCAAGAGGTAACTATTTGAAAAGGGATTTCAATTCAATACCCAGAAATCCTGTAAGGTGAAGGAGGAAGTACTCAGTGAACTCAGCTGACTCTTGGACCTCGATTGGTTCATGGTTGAGGAAGGATTCCAGCCTGCTAATCTGCCTTGATGATGCTACTCACTTAAAGTGCCACCTCCCTTTGTGGCTCTTTAATATGGATCTATATATGAGGGAAGACCCTGTTAGCTAGCTCTAGTTCTGTACTAGCCATTCGCACTGGGCTTACGTGCACAGGCTCAGTAATAGACTAATAATATTAGTAGGCTAATTACTAGTAATAGAACACCAGCCCCGGTACACTTGACCTCTCTTTCTTTCAGTAATGTCATCAACTCCCTTATATATAAAGCCTTAGGGCTTTCTCCTGATTCCAGCATGTGCCAGTTAAGGCAGTGTGTGTGTGTGTGTCTAAAAGTACATTTATACCCATGTATCAGAATAGGTATGAATGCACACACATACACACACATATATGTGCACGGGCTCTATGCCAGCAGTGGGAAGTCGGAAGCTGAGAGGATCAAACTGCACTGACATGCTGGGAATCAAAACACTTTATCTGGTTATTTATACATTTAATACCTTAAGTGTATAAATTAAGTAATTTAATTATTACATTTATAATTATCACTTCCTGTGCTCTGAGAAAACATTCCCACCAGTGTACCTAGCCGACTCCAAAACTTCATTGGGGTGAATGAAGCAAATCTACAGTGGCTCAATGAAGGGGGAGGGCCAGTCTTTTGTGTTTATTGACATGGCACTTGTTGCAATGACTTGTTTACCTTGTATTTGCAGTGAAGAGACAGTCCACTCCCATTCCCACTCCCCTCCCCTCCCCTCCCCTTGCATGGCTTCAAGACAAGCAGTTCCTCTATTCAAGCGGGATTGCAGCGGGATGATAAGAGTGTAATGTTTATTACAGGCTTATAACACACTCAAAGCTGTTGATAAACAGGACCTTGCTATTAGATTTGATGTCACACTTTCCCTACTACAAGAGTCAAATTCTAGGACATATTCTCACTACAACCAGAGGAGCTGAGGCAAACACAAATGATAACCAAAATATAAAACTTTTACATTGACCATCAATACCTTATTGTCATGAATGAACTCTATTGTATTGGGAATGGAAGCTGATGACCGCCCATCTATAGTACATTAGAAATCCAGACCAGGGTCAGGATGGGATGGCACTGTACTGGCCTGGGACAGGTAGGCTACACCTCTTTGACTGGACTCCTCACAGTTAAGTTTAGATTAGCATCATTACTAGCATATATTAATATAAAGTAACAAGATCATAAAATTAGCTTAAAAAATAGTCAGGAAGGAGAAGCTTACAAACAAAAACAATAATTCCAGTCACCAGACAGTGACTTACAGCAACATTATATGTAAACATTATCTGAAACCCTTTGCCAAATTTACCTCAACTCTTAAATGGGCTGATGATACTGGGCAAATCTGGAGGGAAAATTATACACATAAACTTGGAAGAATCCAAAAACTACTTTTGGGTATACTGGCTGCACAGACAAGCCCAGACCAGCAGAATAATCCAAAGAGGATGGAGGCACATGACACGGAGCCCCCGGAGAAAGTAGCAAGGGAAGGATCCTTGTATGCTGAATTACTGGATGAACATAATGAGGCATGCGTTGGGCGCAAAAGCAACAACCCAGCAGCATCGCAGATGAATCTCTACCGCTCTGAACCAACCATCCCATGGAGTGCACAGTCCCTGCCTTTCTGGCAGAGCAATAAAGGCCCTTTCCCCCGAGCTCGCAGAGGTAGCACCGGCCTACCTTTATGCACCATGCACAAATGTGGACAATGAATGTTTTTAGCACAACAGTGCATATTATGGACAAAGCCATCACAATGTTTTTTGTACCTTAAATGTTATAACTGGGTTATATTGCTGGGTTATGTGCTGTAACAACTAACAATATCTTAGCTGTGCTTTGCACAAAAGGCTGTAGGCTACATTGGTTTGTCAGTTCATTGTGGCTGGCCTGGCTGGCATGCATGGCCTACTGTGTTGGTTACCTTGTATAACAGATGGGAGCATCCCTTGATGATAAAGGTCAGATTACTTAATGCACCTTTAAAAATGCATGGCCACTTAAAGAACAGATGGGCCTGTTCTTTATTAAAAAAAATAAAAAGACCATATTCAATAACTGTCACATGGCACATGAGCATAAATAGCCAATAAATGTGATCAGGCAGTTGAAATGGTGATTGGCCGTTCAACGTCCAATTATGATCAGTGGAACCCTAAACAGTACCCTGTTTCAAACCAGAGGGTGCCATATTGCAGCTTATTAGTTAGATACCAATGATGGTTTACCTTGGAGATGAGCTCGTCGTGGTTGGCCAAGTGAGCTCGGCAGTGGATACAGCTGTAGGTTCGGTGGCAGTTTGGCAGGTAGGCCTGGAAGGTCTTGGACCGCGTCATGGCAACCGTTGCCAGGGGTGTGGAGTTGGAGGCGGCCGGGGCTGGTGCTGGTGCTGGTGGATGGGTTGCTGGTCAGGTTGGCTCACCAGGGAAGCAGAGCAGCACACAGGTAAGGCACACCTAAGAGGACAAAAAGCAGGCTGACGTTATGTCCAAGAGATTTAGGGATAGAGCACAATCCCTCAATCGTGCTTCTTGTTCAAAATAAACACAATTTTTCCTGAACTCCCACAGTGGAATACAGCATGCCCCTTCATCAACTCGCTATAAGGATCTACTCTACACAGATTATCAATGGCAGTCTGAGTGACAATGCAGGTTAGAACAATATTGATCATATCATGGAGCTTCAAACTCACACACAGTTATACACTAGGGCTTATCCATTAACGGCAGTATGTGTTTTATACTGTGGCAGACTGTGGAATCTGCCACAGAAAAACTGTGGGAAAAGGACTACATTCCCCAGCAGACAACAGCCATGAGTGCCATGTCCTTGCCCTCAGACTGGGCTTGTGACCCCTGGCGGGCACTGTGATCAACATGCTGAGTTAGGGAATGTTAAGAGTCAAGTGCACACTGAACTTTGGGAGTGGTTCTGGTATCGAGACTGAGATGATGTCCTAGCTACTCCCCAGCTAGAAAAGATCCACCCACGCCTTGGAAGAAATGGAAGGTGAGGAATGCAGCAGTGTCCCAAAAGCCATACCAGTGTCACAAGGCGTATGAGACCTATTGTGACCAGTGGTGGCCTTCCTGTCTTGTGGCACCGGCCACATGATGCGGCCATTAGGACAGGTGGGGCGCGCTCTAGCCCAGTGCCTCTTCAAGGACCCACGCAAGGCTCAAAAGTTCCGGGATAACCTGTCCAGAACCTGTGGAGGAGGAGTCTTCTGCAGAAGATGGAGTGTGGACCCTGAGGAACCCAGTCATTCTCTGAACTGTCTTTCAGCTTGTGGTTCCAGGAGAGGTTGGTGCAGGAGCTCCCCTGGCAAGAAGGCGGTGATCTGGATCTCTAGTCAAGGGAATAGTGTCAGTGATATGGCGAGTCCCTCCATCACTGCATGGCCACTCATCTCGCCCTAGAAGTCTGAGCTGAGGGGGAGGGTATGTGGCAGACTGGGGCATCTGCCACAGAGAAACTGTTTGAAAGGACTACATTCCCCAGACAGTAGACAACAGCCAGTTGGCCATCTAACCCCAGGTGAAGGGTGTTACTAATCAGCCAGGTGGGCTGATTGATAAAAGGACTTAAAGAGTGGAATCAGCACTCCCCAGCAACTTCTTGCAATCCTGCCTTCTGTGTGATCTGTGCCATGCACTTGCCCTCAGAATGGGCTTGTAACCCCTGGCTTTCCCCTGGGGTGCCACAATATGTATACACCAAGTGTTACAAGTGAACCAGAACTTGTAGGCAAAAGTCAAATGGATTCACAAGTAGCTTGTTTATTGGACAGAGTTTTGGTAACCTGTCATCATGCCAGGTTAGAGATTTTGGCAGGGGACATGTCTGATTCCAGTCCCTGTAACTTCAACTAAGCTTGATGTACTTTTCCTTTCTGTAAGTTTCCTTCTGTTGTGTTCAAACCAGTTAGAACACATGAAGAAATAGCTGAATATGAGCACCAGTCCAGCGGTTTGCCCTCGCTTCATTTTGTTATGCTAGGCTAAGATGCTGGCTATGAGATGTGAACATCTGTCTCCTTACACCCATAAACCGTTGTGTTTTGGGGTCGTTTCCTGTAGTTGGTTCGGATTACGTTCTCTCCTAATGAATTGCACCCGGTTCACCTAGAAGAGGACTGGGACTCATATTTTCTTATGTTTCACCTGGCCAAATGAATGAATCGTAAGGAAGTGTGTGGCATCGATTGCATGCAGCAGCCAGTTTAGTTGTAGCAAGTGCTAGTTTAACAGACATGTGGCATTAACAGACCACATCTCTAACAGCCTGGGCCAGCTGTCCTCCTACATCAAACCATATGCCAAAACTCTTCGCAGGATTTTCGACTCGGCCCTCAGACTTAAACAAATAAAAGCAGTAGTAGCTTCATTCAGCTCAGAAATATTGCTAAGATCAAGCCATTCCTCTCGTTTCATGACCTGGAGAAAGTTATGCATGCCTTCATCTTGTCCCGCCTACAACCCCCTGTACATAGGTGTTAGTCATTCATCCCTGTCTCGCCTACAATTAGTTCAAAATGCTGCTGCTGTTAGCCTTCTAACTGGCACCAGGAAGAGGGACCACATTTTTCCTGTTCTGGCCTCCCTTCACTTGCTCCCAGTTTGCTATCCTGTGCTGAGCCTGTTGCAACGAAATTTCGTTCAACGTACACACTATACTGAATGACAATAAAGTCTGTCTAAGTCTAAGTCTAAGTCTATAGAATTGATTCTGAAAGTTGTGTTGTTTGTTTTTAAAGGCAGTGTGTTGGCCTTCTTACATTGACAATCGCCTTTGCCCCCATTCCACCTCTAGGGCGCTTAGGTCTTCTGACCAAATGCTCTTGTCTGTCCAACGGTCTCGGCTCAAGCTTAAGGTGCAATCGTGCCTTTGCCGTGGCCCCGAGGCTGTGGCATAGTCTACCCCTTTCAATCAGGTCTGTCCCCACCATTGACACTTTTAAGTCCTGTCTAAAAATGTATTCTCCACAGACTGACTGGTCTCAAGATGTCATTCATTTTTATTTACTGGCGTCGAGTCTGAATTTGGCCGATTCAAAACCTCTGGACCATGCAACAAGAAGCAGCTGGTCAAAGACAGGCTCTGTCATGGCCTCCTTTAGCATATACATAACAGATACATGTGAAAAATACTCTGAAACGTTAGATTTTGCAGTTAAAATCAGCTGTCAATGTGCAACACAAAGACCAAACATACATTCCTTATATACAACGCCATAATGCTATTACGCAATGTTATATATTGGGTTTTTTTGTGTTTGTTTGAGCCGCCTACCACATCATATGTGGTCTGTGGTGCAAGAGACCACAGGGTGGAGGAGAACGATGCTTGTGCAGTAGGGTGAACGGTGGACTTGGACATGGAATTTTCAATTTCGGAGACGTACTAAGTTGAATTTCATGCTGTGTTCACATGTCAGATTTACAGTAAATACAAGCCGGGACTGCTAATTACAAGGATGACGTGGGAATATTTTGTAGGCTCCGATATCTCCCACTTGGTCTCCCAAATGGCGGAGAACATGGCAGTCTAAGGGAATAAAAAAAAAGATCAGTTATATTCGCACCAGTATGATCAACTAATTATGAAAAGTGAGCAATACCGCATGCATTTTGTTTATGGTTGGTTAGGTACCTCAACAATTGACCTTACTACCGCCATCTTAGATGTGGGAATTCCAACAAGTTTAACATGTTCATGCTTTCAAGTTGTAGCAACAAAAGGTGTTGTCCCGTTCTTCCGATTCTTCTGATACGGTTCGAACACAACAAAACAACCAACCTTTATCAAAATTTTTGACTTTAAGGCTACACTTATTTTTTATTATTACTTTAAAGAAACTTAAAGGTTTGTTTTTGTGCGGAAGCATATCCGTTGAAAATGTGGCCAGTTGTTACTTTAAACCTTGTCGCTCTGCTTGCCACTCTGACACCACAAACTGATTTTAATGGCTCACAACTATTTGACGTCTTTTTAACCTTTAGCTGCCTACGGTGGCCTTATATGGCTAGCATGACCCCACTCAGCACTTGTGGGAGTCTGCTGGGCTAGCTGCTTACTCAGCACACCGGTGGCAGTGGCTGGCACAATGCAGGGGGGCACCCGTGGGACCTGAATGGAAGTGCTGAGGTCAGAGCATTGTGGGGAGCATCGGGGGCAAAGGTCAGCCACGGAGCCAGTCCTGATGGCCTTAAGGCTCCTATCAGTCCTGCTGGCTGACATCATCCTTTGAGACTATGTGAGTGTGTGTGTCAAACCATATGCTTCATCCAAAATGTCTTCCCTGAGGGACAAAGAAAGTGAAAGTAAGCCCAAGCCTCTTCATCAGGGTTACACTGATATATTGCTTTGCTGATATATTGTCCTTTTATTAAAAATTGTATATTGTCCATCTCTGATATAATGGATATGGTGCAGTTTGATTGATTATTACACTGGTTGTCTATGTGAAGCCCTTAAGCTGAATTGGTTCTGAGACATTTTGATCAGATGCCATAAGTATGCATGAATGTTTTATTAGTATTATTATTATTATTATAGTAGTAGCAGTCATAGTAGTAGTAGCAGTACAGATTCAGGTCCATCAGAGGTAGTGCTAGATTAAACTCTGAGTCACCCTTCAATTTGCTGACGCCCACATAAAACGATGCTTTAAATATGCATTGGTGGTTAAATGGATTGGCTATGACTGGGTTATTCTGCACCCACAGCACCCTTCTCATTAACTTGGATTGGCTATTTTGAACGAAAGCCTGACGTACTGCAAGAGTTTGAGAGCTGACAACCCACACTGTGTAGTCAAGAGCTTCTAGAAAAGCTGATGGTGACAACATCCTCCTTATCTGCTGGCAGGGATGTAGTGGAGGGTTAACCCACCTAACTAACTGTTATTTTTTTATTTGATATGTCATCTTTTAAAACCAATATAGATGCTATGCTATATGAGGTAACTTCATGAGATGCATCATAGTAAGTGCTATCAAACTGGTTATATATGGATAGGGTCTTTTAAGAAAAACAAAACAAAATCATGCTTTATTGACAATATCATTGATTTTTGTTTCTATTGGTGGTTGTTTGCCTTATGATGAATGTCAGGGTAATGGAGGTCAGGGTAGGGTAGTGGTTTTATATGGAACCATAGTGACTCAAGGAACCCCGTGATAAGTTGAAATTGAAACTAGTAAATCAGAATAAAGAACCCAGTGTGATTATTTTCAGCAGCATAAATGGCTCTGCTACATTCCACCTAGTCTTTGTTGCTGCATATTATTACTGCTTGCTAGGGCAACAACTGAGGTAAAAAAAAAACAAAAAAAAACAAACCTAGGTTTAGATCACCCTTGATTATTTCTACCTAAGAAATAAACATTGAGTATTTTGAAGATTTGTTTCTGAAAAAAAAAAATATTGCTGCATGTATACACCCACATACTAATCTAGGGGCAGAGGATATCATGATCTTACATAGTCACCGGTTAAAATTTTGTCATGATTTGCCTTCACAATAAAATCATCCTGATATATTACAGTTGACTACAGTCCAGAACGCTAATTGAGTCTAAATACTTATTTAATTGGGAATTGGTTATTCTTTTACTTGTTGGCAAATACTTACACTTCCTGTCACAATTTTGGGTTGTACTTTCCAGTAAATTAGCTTTAGAAAAGCTAAATAAAAAATGTTGTATCACATATTGTGATTATATATGAATATCCTTCACCAATTTAATCCAAAGCCTTCAACTGACCTCATTGGTGTTATATGTTGCCAAGCTAATAATGTCAACTGTGGCAGTTTACACATCCAATAGCACACTTGGGTAATGAATTGACTTATGAGCCACAACAATACAGGAGTGTCAGTTCACTAAGGTATGGTCAAGTCCCTACATCTAATATGATTTACCCACAAAACTGCAAAACATCCACTACATTAATAGACTGATGATAAGATATTAAGCATTGGGTCAATGTGAGTAATTATTTGCTGTAGGTCACCGAAATATCACCTTAGATGGAAGAGTGGTCCTGCATTTTATTAAGTCATGGCTTCCAAGTACAAGTAAATAAAGAGGTCATAGTGGTGAGAGTGAAACATATGATTACAATATCCATTCTCACACATTCTCTGACTGGGATCATTTCCAGTGAATCAAAGCAGTGAAATTACATTTTCATTTTGCTGGGGACCCTTGGAACCCCTGGAGGACCCCTGGGTATCCCTGGACCCCACTTTGAGAACTACTTAAGTTAGGATACCGAATAGACAAGCATAAGACTGACAATTCAAGCAGAAGGTAAGATGATGCCAACCTGAACGTGGTAGTTAAAACCCGAGCAGCTCCAGACCAGTGTCGCCGTGCGTGATGTGGACGAACTCTGGCGCCGAACAGATGACCCAATCTGACTGCCGACAGCCATGATGCTGCAGCACCAACCTAGACCACAGCTAACTCACCAACAGAGACCCCTACAACCACAACATCACGTCCAGACGGCGCTGTCTCCAGCTCCGGCGGCAACTCAACAACTGCTATTCGCGTTAAAACCTGCAAAATATACCTCATGATTACCTTTTTATTCAAGAGAAACACAGGCTTGTCCTCCGTCCTGTTGTCAGCTGTGAGAGTTAGTCATTCCGCTGAGAAGGTTAACTTACTGCTCGGTCTCTATCAACACACCGAACACAACACAGTGACGTTATGGAGCCCAGTCTGGCGATTGACCGGTAGACTGGCCAATCAGGGTGACGTTAAGGCATAGCAACATTCTGTCTATTGGTCAGTGGTGGGAAACAGAGACCAATCAGGTCGCACCGCACTGTCCCAAAGACTTTCATCAAAGATGCGAAATAGACTAGTTAATTGACAGGTTTAAGAACTTTAGTTTGTAGTTCCGAATGGCCTTCATGTCAGTGTCCATGACAACCTCATATAATATCTATAACTTTCCTAATGAATACTAGCTGGTTTTGCTCTGACAAGTGACCGGACAGACGACCCAACTACTGACGTTATCGCGCAAACCGAGCTGCCGTCCCTCCACAGTCGGATGTCATGGCCTATGCCGTCTTGGGTTTAACCAACATGACGAAGGTATCGACCACCATCTAGTGGAGAAAGGTTGTGATGCAATGATGAAATAGATTAATAAAAGGCTGGAACCCGGAACTTTTTAAGGCTGATATTAATCTTTACGACATAAATTCATAGTATACATCATAGCATTCTGTTGGTGGTTGTTTGCCTTAAGATGATCTTCGACTGGTGGTCACAATTACCCTCCTTTGTATTTAACATTACATCACTGTAGATATTCCACAATGACATCAAATAAATCTGACACAGAATGACCAACAATTCATTTCTTTTTATTTAATAACTTAATATAGAGCTCAGTTTGTGGACAGGAATACAACAAGGTTAAGACATTTCTGAGATACAGATCATGTCCTCCTTAAATCACTTGTTTTGTCCATTTTAAAGTTCAAATGAAAATGTAGTAAATGATTCCTTCGATGGCTGTCTGCTTTATACAGCAAACCACTGTCTGTAGGAGTGATCTGTTGAGTGTCCATAAGTATGTTTAAAGCTACACTAAGATTTTATATTTTATGTTAAAATCCATCTGTCTTGTCAGCCTAAATCACATAGTGAGGCTGCATCAGAGAAGAATATCCCAGCCCAAGCAGAAGTGACAAATCAAAACTTAAAAATAAGTCTCCTAAACAGCAACAAACAAGTTTCCTAAACAGCAATGAGCAAGTCCTCTTTCCAGAGAAACCTGGACTCACCAACGTTAGATCTTTTGCTTCTCTCGTTGCTTTGGCATCCTTGGGTAAAAAAACAACACAGAGCGGCCGGGTTGCTAAACATGAGCTTGCTGTGTGCGGTTTGCTCACATCACCTTACATGATTTCAGGGTACTGAAGACCTCAAAATTCAATCAGTTACCTCTCACAGCCACTTGGAGCTGCCAACGTGCAAAACTGCCTAGTATAGCTTTGCAGGCAAGGTTAAACTTTTCTTTCAAAGGATGCAGTTCATGATCAGCTCTTCCTGTGAGTTGCCATGATAGTCAAAGTCACTGTTTAGAAAGCAAACATGAGCCTAGACCTAGGATGGTTCAGGGTCTTTCCATAACACGGGTTCATTGGGGTGGAGGGCTGGCAGTGGAGGCCCGCAGGATGCCTCGCAACACCTTGTAGTTGGTATGGGGCTGGTTCTCTTTGGGGGGGTAACAGGGGCCACGGTCTGTCACATAGGAGTAGGGGAACCGCAGCACCCAAAGGCCATCGGGGGGCAGCACTAGATCCGTCTGCTCTGGGTGGAAAACTGGGCAGGGAGGAGGGCCAGGTTGTACCTAAAAAAGACCAGAGGAAGAGTAAAATAACCATTTGTGACATATTAATATAAATAAATGTCTGTTTTGCTACTCTCTAGCACCGATTGCTATAACACAACAGTGATTCAACCTCTAGCCAGTTAATATAACTTTTTTTTAACTTTTATATTCGCTGTTCTAAACACCAGAAACTCAAACTTGATCAACAGAAAATCTGGCCAGTATTGGTCACACTGTTTGACAAGCGATCTCTGGGAAGTGTAGTGCAAAAACACCACAGCAATGATATGGGCTCCTCATTATAGGAACTATCTTAGCTTTTACAGAGTACTGGGATAAAGTAGCCGTGGTTGATATGGAAGCAAAGTTGAGTCACAGCGAGCATCAAACCAGTTTTACCTGTGGGTTAAGGGTGATCTCCAGTGGGGTGTCGGGCACCACAATGAAAAGGCGAGCCAACTGGGCGAAGTGAGACTTCAGTCCACGGCCCTGGGCAGGGGAGGGGATGTACAGCGGCATGTCAGTGTTAAGTACCCTGGTAGCGGACTCCTTGGCACCCCCGGGCCCCAGCACCTTCACTATCTTATCAGGCCCCGAGCTGAGGAAGCGCCGGCCCCTGCTGTCTTCATACTCAAACCCCACGAAGACCCGAGCCACATCATCCCTCCTGCGACTCCTTCCCACGCCTCCGGTGCTCCCTCGCTTCCCCACCAGGGCTTTGTTGGGTGCCGGCCACGAGGAGGCGCCTCCATCCAATGGCTCCAGTCCGGTCTCCTCTTCGGACCGAGAGCGAATCACCAAGTCCCACGGCAGGAGGAAGGAGGAGCCGGGGAGGAAGCCCGGCTGCTCCAGACCTGTGTGACAGTTGTAGGACTTT
>CABFOQ010026603.1:7908-20694 GCA_900660455.1 Gephyroberyx darwinii | reverse complement strand
ATATAGAATAAGTTTTTTTCTATTGAACAGGAGAGTGAAAGAAATCCCCTGATGAAAAAAGAAAGCCAGCCTTTGGTGTTGAAGCACTCTTTGGAGGTGATAAGAGGAGAGAAAAGTTGGGGAAATATCACTTTTGAATGTGTAGATGGTAAACATTACTGTAGGTGCACGAAAGGTTGGGCATCCCCTATAATAGCCTGTGAGTGGGCATGGCAATCTGGCTGTTTCACTGCTTAATAATATTGCCTATTCTCCAGGGGATCCTATATAGGGGAGCTGACATTAGTCTGTAACAAGGCAGAGATGAAGACAGTATGGTTACTCTAGTGTAGTTGGGAGTTAGCGGTGCATGGACAAAGGGAAAAAACAGACTCCTCTCATTATAATGAACTCCTTGGCATTGATAGGTACCTTCATGCAGCCCTGTAATGGTATTGCACTGGTATATACAATACTCCATTTTTCAGCCAACGATGGGAAAGGAAATATGTTTGAGGCTGTGTAATTGCATTGAAGTTGCATTCTGTTTGCATTCAGACTGCTCTGTTCGCTTGTCGCATTTCTATACTGTGCTGTAAAATACAACAACTGCTGCGCAAATCAATTTGTGTAAAGTTTATTATAGACACACAGGATCATCACAAAGGGCTCTAGGGAAAACAAGAATAATAAAAACAGACTATAATAAACTTATAATGCTCTTCTGAAATGGAGTTCAACAGCGTAAAGTTTCCCCACGCTATCATTTTGTTCTGCCATTCGCCTCATAGCGGTGGATTGAGAATGTCCCACAGAGTCGCAATGCACCTGCAAAGCTAGCAGGCTCGACACGACTTGCCACCTTTTCATCTTGCCAACACCGAGCGCTCTTGATATTCAGACCAGCCACTGCTACACAGACACACACAGACTCTGTGCCTTGCGTTGCCCTCCCTCTCTAGTCGCTACCAACCAAGGTCAGCCGCTCGGCCCAGCTCTTCACACCATCTGTTTGAGCTGGTTGACATTTGGCCCTCGCCAACACTGAATTCTCTCTTCAGAGAGGGCCCGGCACATTTGAATTCTATTTCTGTGTTGTATGTCAAGAGGGCACATTTCAGCCGTTTTTATCTCAAAGGTGAGAATAAGGATCTTGACTGAATGTGCAAGTTATTAGCCAGTGAAAGAGATTTAATGATACACTTTTGATCAATGTGTGGGCTTTCCATATATCCAAAAGCTGTAATAGCTTTTGACTCTTGATAGAACAGTGCTTGCAACCTGCGCATCAGAGTCCAACTCTAACCTTGATTTTAACAGTTGCAAATTTCATCAACCCGTTTTGTTGGAGTCTAAAGTTGAGATTCAAATTACAGCCACATGAATAGGAAGGCAGACATCAGAGCTTGGGCATCTGAACGATGTCTCAAAAGCCTCCAGAAGGGGGCAGCAGGCTTCCAAGTTACATGAGAGCTAATGGAAAAATGGAAAGTCACATTCACAGGTCATTTAATCTCTTTGTTTTGTCATGGGCTGGGCCAGTGGTGCTGATTTTCTGCCTTGCTCTCTCAGAAAAGGAGAGTATGATACCTTCTGTTCAAAAAAGGAAAACATAATTAATTTTTTCATGGGTATGTGGGGGTTTTGTAAGCTCACAGTATTTCTAGGATGTAATGTTTGCTTTGTGGAGATTTTTAGACCTGGACAGGGCAATGGGAAGAGAGTTTGTTTTTTATTGTTTGCGTTAAATTCTTAGAAATGTCCTTTTGGAACACCGTATACAGTCTGTACTGCACTTCTCAGCTTACTTAACTGACTGTATGGATATAGGCCTTGGTGTTACTGTGATTCTGTTAGCATGGACAGCCTTGACATACCACGTTTTCTTATAGTAGGTGCAGTGCGCCATATGTTCATATAATCTACAGGTTGGTATTACCCAAGTGTTACTGTAAGTGATACTACTGGAGACTGTAACATAGCACAAGCATTGTGTAGCGACACAAAGCACGTATGATTAAATGGTGGAACAAAGTGGGCTGTGCAGGCTAGCAGCATCAAGGTCGTATGTAGGATTGTATGGCGGCCGTGTAAGGGTTTGCATATCCCTTTCTGTATCCAACCAACATTATTGTTGTGTTAAAAGCCTGCTATGTATATAGGGTTAGCTGGGATGAGAGGAAAAATGGGGGTTGTCTGTGCTCTCTCCTCCTCAGTACCGTTCATCACCTCCCATCACACGCCTCATGTTTTTTCATCCCCGGCTAGAGTGCTTTCAAGTTATATAATGTGAAATGACAGGCTGAAACCAGGGGTGGAGTGATATGTGGTTTGTAGTGCTGAGGTAGAAAAACTGACCTGCTAAAAATCCTGTATTGTGTCATGTTCTTTTGAGGTAGGAGGACAGTCGGCGAGGGTATGACGAAGGATTTGGGCGGTAACTGTGACAGAGGGTTTTTTTTGTTTGGAGCTGCGAACCCGAGAGGAATGTGAAGATTGTGTCCTCCTCAGTCTCTTTCCTTGTGCCTGCTCTCTCCCCCTGCACCTCTAATCTTCTCCGCACTCATCTTTTGTTATGTAACTGCTGAGATTGGATGCACTTGAGGTCGCAGGGGTGGTGCAGGTAATGGAGCCAGTGGGAGGTCACAGGCGAGAGAAGGATGGAGCAAGGTGAAGGAGGCACTGTTGTGTGCTGTTCCACCAAGTCCTGATGGAGGTGGGGATGGAGACCTTTCTTACCCAACGCTGTGTTTCGTAGAACTGAATACAGTGGCCTTGGACAAGCAATGTCGTCATGGAGAGCTGGTACTGAAGATATAGATTAAAGATACATGCATGTGTGCACTAATGTACACTCACACACAGAAGAAGAAGATGTCTTTAAGCTTGACACAGCCTCCCCATTGCAACTCTGCCCCTTTAGCCCTTTTAGAAATTGAAACAGAATGTAATCACTGCTTGATCATCAGATTTTTGACAAGCATTTGATTGAATGTTCATGTTGCTTCACACCAAGCAGTATAGAGCCCAACTCCCAAGACATGGTGCCCCTACCAGGAGAACAATCACTCTGCACCTCTGTCACCATGTAATAAAACCATGTAAAATGTCAAAGGAATCAGAAACATCCATCTATAGTCTGTCTGTCTGTGAGACACATGTAGGGGAGACACAGGGGAGAAAGCTCTGATGGCATTGAATCCTTGGTCAATAGTGTATTTTTAACATCTGTGAATACAGTGCTGTCTTACAAGCTGCATTGACAAACCACCCTTAAAGTAAGCCCAGGCCAATAATTTGTGTTCTTATCAGCGTTAACCACTCGACAAATACTGGTAATGCTGCAGCCGTGCAACTGCAGTCTCAAGAACAGGGTACATAATGTGCAATGAACTGTAGGAAAAAAGACATTGGTTTCCCTTAGGACAATCGATGGTTTTGCTCCCCAGGTGATTGCATTGGCCAGTGATGTCAAATCACTGTGATATCGCCACAGCATCGTGGATGTTTAAGCATTGTGTGCATATTAGCAGTAGCAGCAGTAGCTGAATAGGTGAATATCCCACAAACATTTTGGAAAGGAATGCGACTGTTCTCCAATCTGCTCCTTTGTCAACAAATAAGTGCTAGTAAACTGCAGAAAATCATCAGGATACTGTATTTTTTTTGTTACATTTTGCTGTCTAATACATCACACAGCCTGTAAACAGTTAAACCTGAACTGGAATTGTTCAAAGGTGAGCTGAGGTATTCTAGCTTTCTTTCAACTAAATCTCAAATCAAATCACATCAAATATCCTCTGGGTTAGGGGAGGGATGTGGCAGACAGACCAGTGGCTTGTTGAAGACCTCTTATTGAAGAACTCCATGTCCTTTCTGGGGTGAAAGGAGATGTGTTTTGTGAGGTCTCCATGGCGACCCCACTGTACAGCATAAGACGATAATGACAAGCTCTCCAAGACCACAGGGGCACCAGAATAGTGCACATCCTCCAGGTTTCAGCTGTATTGTGGTACTTGGAAGAGTTACACAACCTGACGTTCACCCTGAGAATGTTTCTTTCCCCATCATCTCAGGGCTTTTGAGACCGGCAAGATTGCGCTTGCTAGCAAAGGGATGACACATGGAATGACAAAACTCCTGTGTCTGTCTGTCAGGCTTGGTCTTTATCCGACTGACATTTGCTGGCTCAGGCTCATCCAGGCTCTGGAGAAGCCAGGGATAAGAGTCAGACACAGATGTTTTTTTCCCTTGCAATTCTGTCTAGTGCAAGTTTCAGAAGGAAACATTTTTTTTCCGAATCTTCACCCTGTTTGCATAAACCCTCAGAAATGTAATTGCTCACACGAAAAGTAGGAGAGACCAGAAAGTATGCACATAGTGCAGCAGTGTGTCATTGTTTTCTGCCTTCCAGTGTTTTGCCAATTTCATTATTAGCCTTATAATTCCATACACATTTTATTATTTTTTCTATCTCGCCCCAATCTATTAGTGAGTAAGGCTTGGGAGGGTTGCAACCTTTTCTGGTTTCTTGTCCTCTGAGTAAGTCAAAAGAACAACACAAAAATGCCTTGTTGCCATTTCAGACTGATGAGGCAAAGCCAGTACGAAGGAGGAGAGGGGAGATGTAGGTGTTAAGTTGATTGGCGAGAGAAAAAAGCATCTGCTTTGCAATAGCTTAACAGTTGCCTCAGAAGCACGCCTGCCATTGTTGCCAAACAACAATGCCCACTTCAGTGTGCTGTGGAGTGTCGCCTTTGGAAGAAATCTATGAGAGGGAAAGAAATTGTTACATAAGGAACATTTAGAGCCATCTTCTTTTTATAGCCTTCTAGGACCTTGATCTATTTCTTTTTTTTTTCCATAGCTACCTCAACTCCTTTCTGTTCTTCAGGCAATTCAAAGTTAATACGTAGGCAGAGAACAAAAGACCGGCGATACAGGGTTATAGTCAGCAGCTGATCCAATGACAGAAATGACACAGAGGCGAGAGGGTCCCAGGTGTAGCCCTGACTCAAGTACCACTCCAAGATAGGGGGTTGTGATTGAGGGGGGCAAGGAGCAAAAAGAAGCATGGGGGCATCATGGGAGATTGCGTCCTGTGTGACAAGCTGACTGTTGTGTGCATACTTCTTGACAGCGAGCAAAGCAAAGAGACAGGACACCTGACCCCTTCGACCTTCACCAAAACAAAACAGCACCCAGATTTCTGTTAAGGGACAGTACTGGCATTAGTGCAGCTCTCTTGTCTCTGCATTCATTTCAGTAAATGTGGTTGGATCAGTAAGAGGTCACTGGTCTTGTTCAGATACCCCCAGAGAAATGTCTGCTGACTGGAGAGGCCAAAGTGCTATGGGAAGATATTTTTGTATTGGAAGCAAATTTGACATATATTACCTAGCTGCTTTTTCTTTTGTTCTGCACAGAACTCTCACAGAAAGATCATGTTTATCAGCAGAAGTCCGAGTACAATGACAAAACAGGCTCTAGTTTGGGCTTGTAGATGTCCTATATCGAATGCTGCTGGAAGGTAAAGCTGAAACTAACTGAAACTTGCACGGTAACTACATTTACTATAATAATATCAGCCATGCTAGTGCTATTGACCGTAGATCTGACAGCGAACGTCTAGGTTTAAGAAGACCATGCAGTTATATATCTTCTAGATTGGAATTCAATAGAATCTGTTTCATTTATAGTCAAACTCAAAAAATGAAATGATGTAGACTCAGAGAACGCCCTCGATGGGGTCACGTAACATCAACACAGCATACTGGGACATTTCATTGTTATTTTGTCTGCAAGCTACAGGGTCGCACAGCTTATTCTCCCAAGCCCCTCTTGAATTTGTATTTACAAAGCGAGAGATCACAAGGTCAATTTCAAAACCACATAATTTCTCACATCATGCCCTTTGAGTCAAGAGAACAGCGAGGAAATACCTTACCCCCCTCTACTCCGCATACACTTGCATCCTGCATCCCTGCTGTTGCATGTGTTACAACAAGGGTTAAAGTCAGAATCACTGCATTTCTACCTTCCTTGTGTTCTCCCATCAGACTCCTTTCTTCTCTCTTCCTCTCTTTCTCACGCACTCGCCTTACTCCCTCTACAGAGTGACATTTATTAATTAAATATGGTGTACTGCCGCCGGATGCGCTTCCCTTTCCACTATCTCCAGACACTAATAATTACATTGGCATTTAGCTCCGTGATAAGCCGACCCTATGGCCTTTATGAAATGTTCCCTGGGCCCGGATACTGAGCAAAATATAGACCGATGCGATGCTGTACATCGATCCATCTGCCTGCCTTCTCGCTTTTATGTTAAGAGTAGAGGCACTGTTTATTAGCATAGCCAAAGAAGTAGAAGAGGAAGAAGAAGTATGTAATGTACTTTTCCTAACTGACTGACTTTTACAGCATTGGGGCATCAAGTTGAGCTTTGCTGTAAACAAAGTACTGTATTTCTGTACTTTGCTGGTTCTGTTTTTATAGCAACAGAGCTGATGATGTGAAGTTGTGACAGGTAACTGACCATAACATAAACTGACTCAGTCAACTAATTTGTTGTTGCCATGAAACATGCTTCCCACGTAGCCTTCAAGTTTGAAAGTTGCTTTTTCATGCTTGGATTACTCCTGATATACGTTGTTTCCTTAAAGGATTTTATTTCCTTTATTGTACCTATTTTCACATTATCCATTTGGCATTTCACATCGCAAAGCTTTGTTGTTAAAATTTGGGGTCACTTTCATGTCCCTTTATTGAAATGTCAATGTGAAGGCGCAAATGCGCTGGTCTGACGCGCACGTCAAACCACGTTGACGTGTCTACTCTGAACTTGGTTTCATTTTGGAGTGTGAAAGCACTGGCCAAAGCACCGCTAGCTAGATGAAGAAATGCTCATCAATGAGATCCAAAATGGCATAGTATGGCAACAAACGGTTTTAATCTAGGCTAACTGAATTACTCGTCCAGTGAAATCTAGTAACTAACTAGTATTAGCTAACAGGTACCAATGTTAGATATAGGTAGTACACAGTTCAGATATAGACAAAATATAAATACTAGCTGGTCTCCAACTAGGTTATAATGAACAGATTGTAGAGCAGAGTATAAAACAATTACATGTGATACAGTACCCATCATGGTTGTGAAAATCAATGGCTAGTTGTCCTGTTAACGTTTAAATGTGATGCTTGCAGTGCGCCATAGAAGCGTCAGTTGACTTTTCCAGTGAGTTTGGGCCTTCAGGGTACATAGAGCATTGGTACTGCCAGCTGAAATCTGGGAGGCATGCACAGAAATGGAGGGAGTGTGCATTAGGGGAGGTAGCCAATCAGATGATCGTCTTGTCGAGTTTAAAACAAGGAAGGAATGTCGGAGTTCAATAAAATTTCCAGTAAGGTTGTGTGAAAATTCTTTTTAAATGTTCACAAAAATTGAACTGTTACTTACTTTTATCTTAATTAGATATTACTCAATAAACCAAAGAAATCAATATATATATATTTTTTCTCCAGTACCGTGACTTCGTGCAGTGGTATATAGGGGTTAAGTGTCTGCTGACTGACTGACTTGACTATTTTGTTCCAGCTGTTCTACATTAGTACAAATGTTACTTTCCTGGGCAATTTGCCAGACATGAAGGCTTTTACCTGAAAGGTACAATACGGCTATTTTTTATAAATAATTTGGCACTACTGAGTTTGCATTGATTATGTCCTGACTGATAAGGTCAAAGCAAAATCTGTGGGAAGTTCAGTCTGAATGGGATCCCATGATTACTGAATAATACTGTGAATTTGAATGACATATCCTAGGACACAACAGTCTATGTGGGTTTGAAGTAGCAGACAAATTATAGGTTTAAGACAAAAACTCAATTACTTCACTATTTCCCTTTAAGATTATGCCTTAGCGCTTGTAGCTTAAGTTACCCAAAAAGCTTTAGAGTGTTACATTTGATTTTGCTTTACCTAATTACTTTGCCTCAGGTGGCCTAATCATGCTTGTACATTGCAAGATTATAAAATGGCTTATCAGCTTGAGGGATGTATCAATTGATGCTTAAATCACAATTACTGTAAACATTCATTTAGTGTGTAAAGGGCTCCCTTGCACCGCTTGCATATTCTGTCATCTCTTTCCACAATTCTCTGCTACCATTTTCCCATGATTCCTCTTCATGTATGACTGCTTCCCTTCCTTGCACTTGCAGGGGGAAATCAAGAAGTTTTAATGGCACATGGGTTTAGTGGCACATAGTTGTTATTTGCAGTAATCTTTGCAGAATTCCCATCTTCCACATTGCTAATGTTATTTCTCAAAAGGCTATACAATACGTTTCCCACAAATAAGGATACCCACTGCTTGGGTAGGAGAATAATTCCAAAATCTTCTGCAAAGCAATCACCCCAGCTTGGTTTGCCTGAATAATCTCTGATCACAAAATTAAACTTGGGAAACAGATTGGAGGCTAGCTTGTTCCAGCCTGGCACTGGCTGAAATCACCAGGGAAGGTATGGGTGGAAATCATCTGGGCTTCAAATTGGGCCTTTGGACTTGGGATTGTATGTGCCACTCAGTATCAGCTAAGCTGATCAGTGTTGTACCTTGGGAAATCTCCCAATGAGTTCTATTATTTTGGTCAATGATTCCCTCCTCGTCTGTCAAGGGGGCTGAAAGGGGATCGCTTTTTTGTTTACTTTACTATCTGAACAGCATGCTGCGCTGCAGTATGTGGCACTGGAGACTGAACAGAGCAGAGGGTACTCCCCTGAAAACTCATATTGGGGTGGTGAAGAGGTTTGGATAAGGAATGCTGAGATAAGGAGGATTTCATATTATAAAGTGCAACTGACAAACCAGTTACAGATGCGACATATGCGCACACACATGCACTGTATGTGCTTGAATACTGCGTGGGAGTGTTAATATTTTCTCTTGTGTGGGTTCATGGTAATAGATGTCTCATCCTTTTGTTTGTGCTATTTCCACATATATGCAAGGTGATACATTTCATAACTATAACAAGAAACCTAATATTCTCTTGCCAGGTGGATGTGAGTGGTATTTGTAGGTCTACGCTGCTCAGAATAGCAGGATCTATCAAATAACATAGCGCACAGTATGTAACTATGTTATTTGATCTTCCTTCTAGTTGTAGCGCAATATCTTTGCATACAGTTTTATCAGCCCTCCTGTTAGCTTGACTAAATCAAATGTAGAGCCTATATGGGTGAATCACCACTATCAGGAGTGAAATCATGAAGAAATTGCAGTTCAGATGCAAGTTACATGGCTGGTGTACAGTTCGACCATTGATGTTTTTTTTACATATTACCTGGTGGTGGAGATAGGATGAGGGGATGAACCCGACTGCAGTAATTGTGACTTTATTTTCCCAGCACTGTAGCATTTCGCTCTGCAAACTTCACCTCATTCCCCCATTAGACCCCTGGTTATATATTTCAACCAGAGCAATGGGACCAATTTACAGTTACCCGGATTCAGGTTGTCTTCTACTATTAATGTGACATATTAATAAATTAACATGAATAAGGTGGAAGCGCATTACAGTTGTATGCCGAGGGAATGGAGAAGGTTCAAATTAGTTCCCCACTTTTCCGTCGGTCTTTAACTGTTGGCCAAGCATGCAAAGGTGCTTCATTTTCATGTTGATATAAACAACGGGAATAATGTGAAGATGACTGCAACCATGAGTCTGTTGTTTTAGTCTCTAGCAGCTGCAGGAACAAACCAAATGATCAAATAACATGTTTAATAATTACTATGTGCAACTTACCTGCCTGCCTACTTGTGACTGTCAGGAATATCCATGGTAGGGTGTGGTATTTGAACACTGGTGTGGTAAGGTAGTAACTATCAAATATGTGATATCCATTTTTATCGCATTATCTCATCATGGCCTGTAGGACCTATGAGATATTGATATGACTGATATGATATATGATGATAATGATCAGACTGCTTTAGCAAACATCAAGCTTAAGATGAAGAACACATTATCAGTACATAAAAATGAAGATTTAATACTCCACAACAGCCAGTGAACTTCAACCTCAAACAAAACTCACATTCAACTCATTTCCTCTCAGTACACACTACCAAAGACTACCTAAGCTAAAAACACGTTCACTGCTGAGGTCCAGGGTGATTTTCAGCACCTGCCTCCCAGTCCAAATGTCCAGATCCACATCTGTATTTATTAGCGTAGCTTAATTGTGCATAGTATCTAAAGGTCAGCGCCTGCTGCGATACTTTGCTGCCAAAATGTCTCCCAGGGGACACTGTTTCACACGAATAAACACTGAGAGCTGCACCAACTTCCACCCCTCTGTCCCCATCCCTTACCTCCCAATGTGCAGCAGCATCGCATTCAGGCCCCCGATGACTGATGGGTATCCACTGGTAGGCGTCGCCTCGCTGACTTCCATTTCAGCCGGCAAAAGGCAGCAGATTAATTCGCTTGTCAATTTTTCCCCCCTCTTTTCTGCGGAAGCCTATGTTTATTCAGATGGGAGGAATGATGTGTTTGTCGTCCACTGAATTAAAACATGCAGTATATCTGTGTAACTACAGCCTTCTCTATGATGAATGGTATTTGATTTCTATAAGCAGTAAACTTCTCGCTTTGGCTGTAAAAGCTGATTTAATGAGAGAGTGACTTGAATAGATAAGCAGATATGACAGTGGGGATATTGGGAGGCGAGCTGAATGGGAGATGGATACGTGTAGTTTATCATCAGTTATGTAATGCACTTTTTATAAGCTCGTACCTGCAGGGCCGGCAGTAGATGTGAGATTGCGAGCGTGTGCATGACATCGCGTGTGTCAGAAGATACGTACGTGTTCGTGTGTTAGATTGCGTTAAGCCTTTACAAGGGAGGAACAAGGTACAGTAGGTGTAGCCTATGTGTGGTCCCATCTTTGTTTCATAGCTGTGTATGTCGCTTGTGTTTGAAATGGAAGGTGTACTACGTCTTCGCACCTGCTCGTTAGTGAGCGTCGGTCCGTCCGGCCCGGGGTCAAAAAGTATTTGCAAATGATTCTTTGTAAATTGAAGTTTTTGTTTGAATTTCCCTAGAGCATCCTGGAGTGGGGTTCATTGCATCAGGACAATTTAGATAGTGTCACTGTATTCTTGATAGTTTTTTTCCACTCTGTTCTGATCAGTATCTTCTCCCCCCAGGCTCTGCTGGGAGGAGGCCATCAGATGGATCTCTCCATGTTCCAGCACACACTCTGGAACAGTCTGAGAACCGGGGACAGTGTCAAGGTGGGTTCAATCATCCTTCATTGCCTCCCTTCTTTTCCTTGGCTGTTTTTTCCATCTCTACTTTGCTAGCCAATTACATTTTCTTTCCCACCTTACTGCCTTATGCTCCTTAGTTCTTTCTATGATTTTCACTTACATTTCCTGTCTCTCCCTTCCTTGTTCATCCCCTCAGATTCCATTTTTCTGAAACCTTTTGTTGAAAGTGTGATTCTACTGTTATCTATTCATCACCTCTGTCCACTGGCTCTGCTTATGATCTTAACAATGACTGCATTTGCAGTCATTAATTCTATTCTTATAGGGGGAAATTCACCCTGAAACATTTTGTTAGACAGTTATTTGACAATGTACCTTGCATTTCTGGGCCCGTTTTGTAGTGTGGGGGTGTATTTTTGTTATTCCCGCGAATAACTGGGCAAACATAGACGACTTGACGGCATGCAGTATTTTTAGATATCTGAAGTTTGATAGCATAACATTTAGTTTTAGTATCTAAAACATCAACACGTCAGGTTTTGGTGTCAGCCCGACAGAATCAAAGAGTAAAGGCTTCATTCTAGACTCACCATTTTGCACTGACATTCAATTGCACTGCCTCAATAGACCATAATGCAATGCAGCTACAAGACATACTGCATTCTGAGTAAACATGTAAAGATCCTTTCATTTCTTTTTCTTACTCCCTTCACATTTTTCCTGTTTGTCCAAACTCAGACTCAGCGTTATGGTTACATATTGATGGATACTTTTGATGAAATGTATAATTGTCTATAACACAAGGTTATTTCTCAGCATCATCAACAGGGATACTCAATTGTTGGGTCTCAAAATGTTCACGTAAACTGCCTAACTCAAATAAGATCTTAACCTGAGTATGGCGGTTAGCTGGGCTACTCAGCTACTAGCTTAACCTATCCATTGGTGATTATCATGATGTTTTTGGTTCACTTTGACCTGGATGCAGGGATGTGCATCTAGTCACTAGAATGTCATAACATTATCTCCTGGGTTTGTCCTACCTTGGCACATAGAGTGCAAATCACCTCATAGTACCTTTCCTTTCCTGAGTCAGTGTTACCATAGCATACCTATGCTGGCACGTTGCGTTCCAAGCGCAGTTTGATAAACCACTTGTTTTCGTGTGACGGCCAAGGCCCAGAAGAAAATGCCAATGCCTCCCCATTTCCTGAACCAAAGACGTGGTGTGCGCGAGATACCATCCTTTCATTTCCTCTCCTCCAGATAAAAAGATGAGAGAGAGAGGGGACGAAAGTGAGGCCTATCGCTGGGCAGCAGTGATTGAGTCCCTTCGCTAAGCCACAGAGAGAGTCTGCTCAAATAACCCACTACGCCGATAAGAAGCTAGTCATTTCCATAGACAAAAACATTGGGGGTTCAGATTAGATTTCACCATCCGCCCGGCTTATCTTGGTGTTGCTCCATCATGGAATGTGAATAATAAGTGGTCTCTTGTCCCTCATCTTTTCACAAAAACACTATTC
>CABFOQ010026599.1:0-32649 GCA_900660455.1 Gephyroberyx darwinii | reverse complement strand
TTTCATGCCTGCAGAACTTTTTGTTCTCTCTTGTCAAACTTATGACTCTGGCCTCTGTGAGAGTAACTTGCAGAATCTTGGTATTGTGGTCTTGGGCTGCTTGTAACTGCAGCTGTAACTGCAGCAGTAACTCCGATCAAAATCTGATAGTATGGTTAGTACACTAATATATGTCATATTTTATACTGTATGTTGTATAAGTGGCCCATTGTAAAAAGCAGTTAACCTCCTTGGCTGTCCCACTAATGTGTGTCATATGTCCAGCTCGCTGTGAGAAAGCTGGAAAGCTTGGATTAGGAAATAGGTGAATGCCCCTGTCTGTCCTACATACATGGTCAGAACTGCTGAGCCCTACCAATGAGAATTGTGCTCCCAATGCCTGTAAACCCGGCCAGCCAGTCATATTTTTTCTTTGAAAGCTTTTCATATAGTAATCTGAATGTGAAGCCAGTGTGTGATCAGAGCTCCTATTGAGGATCCCAGTTATAGCTTGTTAGAAGAGAATCGAAGCTCCAAAACAAAAGATGTTGATTAGAGGTATGTTTTGTTTTTTTAAACTGTAAAGACTGAAAGAGCTGATTTGATATTAACAGAATTATTTGACTTGAAATGTAGAGGCCAGTTTTTTGAGTTTCAACTTGGTGGTGGCATATCTTCATAGCTTACAAGTGTCACGTGTAATTGTCACAGGAATGCCCAGGCTACCCTTCTTCCCGGAGAACAGGGTTCGTGGAGGATTTGAGGCCAGGCACCAGTGGCCAGAGCAAGGGAATCGACTCAGGTGGGTCTCGACAGAATGGCACTTACGACTGAGTGTAATGTTGGAACACACTAATATGACTAGTGCGAAGTGAAAGTGAAATGATCCTTTTATCATCATCATTATGGGACTGATATCATAGGAGCGGTTTGAAGATTACTAATTCTAAAGGTAGCATTAACACAACTGTTGCCATAAAAATACGTACTTCTAGAGATGATGATCTTCATAAGTTGACCATGAGATGTTTACATATACAGTGAAAGATGTGTAAAAAGTACAATTGTGCCTGTGTATGTCTATGTGTTCTAGGGAGGCTGCAGTAGAGGACCTAGTAGAGCCGGAGGATGCCGGAGTTCGGGGGGTACCCGGGGCTGCAGGGCTGGCTGCAGTGGAGCGCCTTCAAAGAGCAGCACACCAGGAAGACTCCCAGGCCACCCAGGGGCACCCATCACCCCCCAAAAGACCCTTCAGAACGCTTAGCGTACCATCCCTATGTGCCATGGCCACCCGTGCAACTGTCCACCTCATGACAGGTGAGAAACCACATTGGAAATTCAGTGTACTGAAGAATCTGTTTGATGTAATTGTGTATAATTGTGAATGCATACTATTCATTGAGAATGCATTCACAATTATACACAATTACATCAAACAGATTTGTTTGTATGTGAAAGTTCAGTAAAAAGCATAGGCCTAAGCTGATTTTCATTCCTCTCTACTCTTTCAGCCCCCAGCATGCAGTACAGTAGCAGTCTGTCATGTCTGACCCCAGAGCTAGCAGAGCTCCTGCTCAACCACATGTCCCGTGAGAGGCTCCTTCGTCCACGCACCCTGGAGCTCTTCTTTGGCTGCCCATTACAGAAGTTTGTCCTTAACTGCTACCCTTACTCCACCAATGAACTCCTGCGGCAGTTACGAGCCTTCACTGCCCTGAAGCATCTGAGTCTGGTCAACTCACCGCTCATCACTGGTATTGTTTCAAATATTAGCTTTGTAAATTTTACATGTTTGGCTAATGTCTATGGTATTGCATGTTCATCTCCTTCACTTGTATTGTCCAGACTCTGGCCTATCAATCCTGTCCAGCCTGGTCAAACTCCAGTACCTCAATCTGGCTTCCTGTAGCAAGCTGACCGACTCATGTCTGCAACACATCACAGGTTGGCCTCTCTCTACACATTCAAGCAGTCTTGTGAACAAGGCTCAGACATTAGAGGGGGATAATAAATATCACAGATTATGTAACTCCCCTCCCTTCCCAATAATTACGTGCAAGAACACCAGGTTCTAACATAAGCTGCTCTCTGAAATTATGTAAAGTCCTCATGTGTTGAGTCCCCTTATGTAGAGATGAATGGGTTTTGCTTATATGAAAAATTTGTCAATGTCCTTTTTTGCCACATAGCAACACAATCTCACCCCCCCCCCTCTTCTGTATCTTCAAGGTTTAAAGAACCTGTGCTTCCTGTCCCTGGACCAGACCAAAGTGAGCGATGTAGGGATGGTGCTCTATCTCCAGTCAGCTCCCTCCTGCCTCACTCAGCTCAGTTTGAACCAGACGGCAGTGACCGAGGCCACCCTGGCAGCCTTGCCCACCTGTGTGCCACAGCTAAGACTCCTTAGTATCAAGCACACCAAGGTACTTCAGCTCTACAAGCACATCTGACATGTACATACTCAAACAAACAAAAAAAGAGTAGAGTCAGTATCATCATGATGTTGTAAGTTTTCTCATGATATTTCTTTGTTTTGTGGCTGCTCTTCCCTCAGGTGAGTGATGTGTCAGCTTTGGCAGAGCTGTCCAGCCTGCAGACTCTCTACCTGGATGGGACGGGTGTGACGGAGGGCTCCCTGGAGCACCTCGCCACCCATCCTACCCTGTCTTCCCTCAGTGTGGCAGGCATCCCTGTAGTGGACGGCAACCTCGCCATACAGATCATCTCAGGTGTGTAAGTGGGAAGGTTCATGCACGTGTAAGCCAGCAGCAGCCTCACCGGAAGAAAATGGTCAATCCGTAGTTTTGAGTGAAACAGACTGGTCAGTGTTGAATCAAAAGTTTAGTGTGGGCCCTGCTTGTCCCCCAGGTCTAAGGCTAACCCAGCTGACCCTTCCTGGACGCCATTCGGTGACAGACAGTGGGCTGTCGTTCCTCTGCAGACTGTCTCTGCTGTCAGAGCTCGACCTAACAGACTACATGCAAGTCACAGACCAGGGAGTCAGCCAGCTCTCCACTATGACCAGGTCATTCATACGTTATAATTGTTATACTGTGTAGATAAAGATATATGTATATACTATTACATGAATTATACTATAATGAATTACACTTTGTTGAATACTAAATTCTGATTGGCTGGTGAGCACACACTTCCAAATAAGAGAGAATATGTTACTCCTTGGTCACTGCAGACACTCAGCCAACCTGGTTGAACACAAATGACTTTGCTGGTTTGAGGTTGAATGGCAATTTTACTGGATTTATTTATGTTTCTATGGTTACAGTTCTGCTACAGTGTAGCCATGCATGCTAGCTACAGACGTTGCTATGGTTACAGTCCCACTGGACTATTGTTTTGGTGGGATATTGTAAAATTGTAAAAAGGGATCTGGTCATTGTCGCAAAATTAGCACCTTCAGGGCGATTACTTGATTGAGTCGTGTTCACCCTGTTTGGGTTTATTTTGCGATAATGACTGGCTTGCTGTGCATTATCCTGTACATATTACATGTAGGCCGTCAATCAGTTTGATTACAACACATAAATATACTGACGGGAGTATTGTTCTTTCCTTTGCACAGGTTAAAGAAGCTGTCGTTAAGTAATACTCAGGTGACGGATGCTGGGCTTCCCCCTCTGCGTAGCCTGCAGGAGCTGCAGGAGCTGTGTTTGGACCGCACCGCCGTCACCAGCCAAGGAGTGGCTGTCCTCATCACCTGTCTGCCACACCTCCAGGTGATATTATTAGTGACATCTGGAAATTTGTAGTCAGTAGCCAACCTAGTGCAAATGTTATTTTAGCCATTGAGGAGAAACTTGTTGTAAGCATCATAGAGATACTCTATAAATATAATAATAATAATAATGATATCATACATTATTGATCCCTGAAAGGACCTTCTCCTCTGGGTGATAGTCATCTAACCACTAGGCCACCCTACCAACCTTATTTTGTTCCCCAACTTAACGCTTCTAGTCTTTACTGTTGTAATTACTTGTAGTTTCCTTAAGGATCAGTAAAGTTAATCTTAACTCAGTATATACTACAAGACCAGTCTCCCAGCAAAGTACTGCTTGTATTGGTGGATAACAGATAACAAATTAGACCTGATACAATAAGAAGTTGGGGAAACTAAAAGGGCCTCATTTTGGGTGCATTGTGATTGTGTTAATGTTTGTTGTTGTATGTGTTTCCTAGGTGTTGGGGTTGGCCAGCACTCAGGTGGGGGACACAGTAGTGAGGAGAGGTCTAGTCCGCTGTGGTCAGCTGCTTAAGGTTAACCTCAGCCGCACACGAATCACAGACCATGGTGAGGTCACACACTAAACTCTACGCTCACTAAACGCCTTTCTTGATCTGACTCAACTACAAAACATTGAACTGTAATCCCTAACTTGTTACTGAAAAATGATGGTTCATAATATATTTTTCATATATTTTCCTCAGGTCTTAAGTTTCTGAAACACATGCATCTGGCTCAGGTGAATCTGGATGGTACTGGTGTGACTCTGTCCGGCATTGCCAGCCTCATCTCTTTCACCAACATTAGCAGCATCCGGGCCAGCAACACTCACACCATCCCCCCTGATGAAGTCTCAGATGATGAGTGGGAAGCCCAGTGAATGCTGAGTCTCTCCACACATGCCTGAGCACAGCTGACTGCTGCTTCCCTCTTACTCTGCTACAATCTAGATAGCTTGGAAAAAAAGCACGGCTGAAACACATCTCCTATTTGCACTTGTTTCAACTGCAGCTAGTGGCAATAATCTCTCAATCATGTCCACTACTGAGTTTAAATCTTTGATGGGAGCATGGTTTCTAAATTAGATCCTCTATAACATTTCTAGATTCAATCACCTATTTACTCACTCACTGCAGCCCTTTGTCCTGGTGAGCCCCATGTGTGGCTAGAGTTGCTGGTGGTTCTCCCAGTTGGCAGCAATAGAACCAACCAGCAGGAACATAACACCCCCCCCCCATAATGCTTCAGTTCCTTACGCGCTGTATGTTGGAAATGAACTGTAGATGCAATGTGTATCACAGCATGTATTTGTAGATTGTCACAACTGACAGCCTGATATCTAATAAAGCAAAGGAGCAAATTCAATCCAAGTAGGAAACGGTTGTCAATTTAACTTAACTAACAAAATCTGATTGAACAAAGTGTTTTGGGTGTCTCATTCAAGATGTTTTCCTTTCCTCCATGTTCTACAAATGCCTGTCTGAAACTACCTGTTTGCTTAGTATTCGTTCTGCCAAGAAACACCCAATATTTTGGGGTAAGCCTGGCGCCCACTCCGTCATTTGATTCATCAACTGGAAGACTGGGCAAGCATCATACTTACTAGTGGTTGTAAAATGAGGTTGGATCTATGCAGCCATGTGGCTCAAGAGCCAGAATCCAAAGCAGTTAATGTAATGGCAAAGTTCTGCTCTTGTTTACAGATGTAAAATACAGTTTATTTTCACTAAATGCTTTTGATTTTGGATAAGAGAGTTGTATTCAGTACACTTAAATAAAAGATGGAATTAATAAAATCTGCTTTTTGAATGTTCTGCTTGTATTTATTCAAGGACCCCTAAACATGTCATTGTGTGTCCACTTGCAAATTGTCATTTATTCAGACAAACCTTTATTGCATTACCATTGTTAAATAAGGCATAACTGCTCTTACACAGGAGGGGGCAAAAAAAAAGAAAGAAAAAGACAACTTTTAAATATCACAATATGACCTAAAAAAGCTGCTGCATACATATTAGGTTAAAACATCACATTTGGAAAAATAAAACTTTTTCTATGATGACAGCACAATGGAATGCATTCCAAAATGCACTGAGATGCTTCAGGTGAATCAGCCAATCAGAGTGCGGCCTGAGGTGAAGGGAGGGAACTGGGTCAGGTTCAGCATGGTACATCACTGTCAAACTGAGATGGAAATTGATCATGTACAACAGACATGTCTCTTATAAGATGCATAAGAGTGTTTCAGTTCTATTCAGGACACTCCTGAAATGTAAACCCTGCTCATTCTTTCAGGAGCTTGCAGGTCAAATCCATGATGTAAGATAGGGGAGTGGCTCAGTGTAACGGTGCTTTAGATGTCATGCGCTTGTTGCTTGTCAATCTTGGACTTCAAGTGCTCCTTATATGCCAGGATATCTCTATTCCACTTTGTGATGGTTTGCTTTTCACACACCCAGATCTCCTGAGCCACCTGGAGAAAGGAAGATGAGGATTATAAATGTTAGCTACAGCCTATTAATACAACGACAAACTGCATCCCCTCTTGTAACAATCCTAAAGGGATTTAACATATCTTTAGCAATGCAAGAGTACAGCAGACATAGCTATATACAAAACACACACCTGCTGAATGAGCCTGAAGTCATGGCTAACCAACATCATGCCACCATCAAACTCGTTGATGGCGTCTGCCAAGGCGTCGATAGTCTCAATGTCCAGGTGATTGGTGGGCTCGTCCAGGAACAGCATGTGGGGGTTCTGCCAGGCAAGCCAGGCAAAGCACACCCGGCACTTCTGACCATCTGACAAGTTTCTGATTGGACTGACCTGAAAGACATGAAAAGGAGTAGTTGCAGTGAATGGCGAGACACACAAAAATCCACTACAGGATAAGGCATTAAAAATAGTGGGGATATGAATTTAATATAACTTTTCACCAACATCAAGCTAAACAAAATGCATTTGCCAATTCGTAAATCCTGGGTAAGTGTCCCACTCCCACCTGCTGTTTTCCTGTCAGGCCATAGCGTCCAATGATCTTCCTCATCTCCTCCTTTTCTTTGATTGCAGGGTAACACTTCATCATGTATTCCAGGGGAGACAGATCCAGCTCCAGTTGCTCAGTCAGGTGCTGTAACACAAGGGAAACATAGTATGAAACGGTGGATAGGCTAAGTCACCCCCACAAAACAACCCAAATCAAAATTAGTCCTTGGTGGCATGGGACATTCCACTGTATGAGACCTTGTGTGAACTGTCGCAGAACCAAGATGGATCCAATTCAAGACGCTGTAATATTCCTGGGTCATGTTGGTGAAAAGGGGCAATATTCATGGGATTCTGAAACATGCAGAGTTAAGGTGCCTACCTGGTGATATCTGCCAATCTTGACATGAGAATGTTTGCGGATCATGCCATCAGTAGGGAGGAGCTGTAACAAAAAGAAAAGATGCATGAATACTCATAAAAAACTAGAAATGACTCTGGGATAATGTGGGAAATTGACCACTACCTACCTCTCCCATCAGCAGCTTCAGCAGTGTGGACTTGCCTGCTCCATTGGGCCCAACCAGAGCCACTCGTGTATCCAAGTCAATACCAAACTCCAGGTTCGTATATATGTGTGGCTACAGGAAACATTAGCAGATGGGTGAGACTGAGAAATACATCCATACTCCAGTGTACCCATTTCAATCAATGCTGTAATAGCAGATATACTCACTGTGTTGTCACTGTATTTGAAGCTCACGTTCTGAACCATGATAACAGGAGGAGGAATCTT
Organism: Gephyroberyx darwinii; assembly: GCA_900660455.1. Classification (NCBI taxonomy): domain Eukaryota; kingdom Metazoa; phylum Chordata; class Actinopteri; order Trachichthyiformes; family Trachichthyidae; genus Gephyroberyx; species Gephyroberyx darwinii. Next base: position 25,141 of record CABFOQ010026599.1, on the reverse strand, counting down.
CCCACAGGGAGGAAAATAAAATGACAGGGTCTACGGGAAACAGAGGTAGGCCTTAGTGCCACTGGAGCAAACTGAAACGCACCTTAGGTTTTACTGCAAACTGTGGTTTGGACATTTTAAATCACCATTACAGCCCTACCAGGGAGCAAATATTACCTTGTCATTCACAACTCGTTCAGTCAAGCCTGATGCCACCATCTTCTGCAGTGTCTTCTCTTTGCTCTGCGCCTGTCGTGCCAGCTTTGCAGAGCCGTGACCAAACCTGGCTATGTAGTTCTGAACGAGAGGTAGGTCATACATGTTAAAACAGTGGGTAAAATAGTATAGAAACCCAGTGCATGCTAACTAAACATCATATTTCATGATGAAAAGAATGACTTCCACAACTTATGTTTCTCCTATGTTCAAAATTCAAGTTTCAGTGCCCCTGCTCTGGTCTACCCATTAAGTGCAATCCACCCTCATGGTGTCTCCCATTCACCTTCATGTGTGATATCTGGTCCTGCTCCCAATTGAAGCGCTTCATCTGGTTCTCTTCCAGCTCCTCCCTGGTCTTCACATACTGGTCATAGTTACCCTTCAAATAAAAATAGAATTGCATAGTCAACCAACATGTCGTGCACAAACCTGCTACACAGGGCAATCTATACATACCCACACACATAATTAGTAACAGTCCACATCCCAACAGTCCTTGTATCGCTTGATGAGCGGACAACTGCTAAAGAGTTCATTCTTACTGTGCTAAATGATTTTGATATCAGGGATCAGGAGTAGTTACAGCTGATGGTGTTTTAAGTGTTCTTACCGTGTAATACTTCAGTTTCCTCTGGTGCAGGTGAATGATGTTGGTGCATATACCATTCAGGAAGTCTTGAGAGTGCGAAATGAGCACAAGGATTCGCCTGAACCTGACCACAAAAAAAACAAAAACAAAGGATGCTCAATATGTATTAATTGTTGCTACTACTAACCTGTTAGGTAATCCATATGCAGATCATTTGGGGTGTAAACTTACGTCTTGAGCTCCTCCTCCAACCACACACAAGCATCCAGATCCAAGTGGTTAGTGGGTTCATCCAACAGCAACATGAAGGGCTTGATGAACAGGGCTCTGCTCAAATAAAAAGGATAGTTGTTTACGTCAGTCATTGCTAACATTTTTATCATGTACAAGGATCAACACAGGACACACGTCTAAACAAGATTAATTCACCCCATAAATGCCTAGCATAGCTGCTTTATGCTTGAACGTAGTAGTATGCAATATGCAATATGTACCACATCCTGTCATTGCATGGTGGTATGTTAAGCAAAATTTCTTCACCTGGCCAGAGCAACACGCATCCTCCACCCTCCACTGAAGTCCTTGAGCTTCTGCTGCTGCATGGAAGCGGTGAAACCCAAACCGTGGAGGATCCGAGAGGCTCGCACTTCTGCCTTGTCCGCGTCCAGCTCCTCCAGACGCTCATACAGCTCCATCAGCTTCTCACACTCAGCTATATATAAAAAAGGAGATGTAAAAAGGACTATTAAGTACACTCAATATTACCATGATGGCTACAAGGCTACTGTACAACTAAATATGTGAGTGTTCCCAGGTCCAATTTCACATTTTTGTATTCCAGTTTGAGAACGTTGGCTTGGGTTTTACTTCATAACTAGTGTTTTTCCTTTCTTTCGGTTACATTGTTTGTGTGTGTTGCTACTGTGTCAATTAAATGTCCCCCTGGGATAAATGAAGTATCAGTCTCATCATTCATTTTGTTACAGGGTACTTCACATATAACTCACAGTCCTCGTGAGCAAGTCTCTCGGCCTCCTTCTCCAGCATGATCCTCTGTTCGTCCACCTCCATGACACACTGCAGAGCTGTCTTGTCGCTGGGGGCCATCTCCCGGGTCAAGTGATAAATATCTATGTGCTCTGGAATTGGAATCTCACGATGCCCAATGGCTGACAACAGCATTGACTTTCCTGTCAGACAAAAGTACAGAATACATTTCACTTGATTTAGTAGGCAACGCCAGGAATTAGTTCTGTACAACAGCCACCCAACCTCACCCTTGGGAAATTGCTGCAAAACAAGCAGTCACTTAAGTGTAATGTTGTGAACTAGGTGTAAGCCTAATTGTAGGCTGTACAGGATTGTGTAGGTGTGTACAGTTCTGATCAGTGTTGAAGGTGCGTGTGGAGGAGGTGAATTGTTCTGGTGCTCACCCAAAACAGGGTGAGTCACATCAGATGTTGTGTATTGCCATAAATGTATAAGCCATCCGCTTTTTGTTCCTAGGCAATATAGAAACCCCCTGTGTAAGGTGAAGGCTGTTACCTGTGCCGTTAAGGCCAATGAGTCCATAACGTCTGCCTGAATTCAGCTCCAGGCTGGTGTCTACCAGCAACTCCTGGCCATGGAAGGTGAGTGAGAGGCTGCTGATGTGGACATCAGTGCTGTTGGGGTGGGAGGCCAGAACCCCTGTCACTGCCCGTGCCTCTGTCTTCGCCAGCTCAAATTCATCCAGCTCCTTTGTCAAGCTGGCAATCCCTGTCAAACCAAAATCCTCTTATTAGCCATTTTGTTGTGTTTTGAGCTAGAAATTAATCTACAAAATCTATTAAAAGTTATAGTAGAAATATTGTCTGATGGGAATTCCAATAAATCTTTAACAAACAAGACACTAAAAATCAATGCTAGGATCTAACTAATGAGTGATACTCTTGAGCATCATAACTCACAACCAAAGCTGGATCTAACTAATGAGTGATACTCTTGAGCATCGTAACTCACAACCAAAGCTATAATGGTAACCATTTTTCAAAGATCCACCCTTCTCTCACCATTGCTCTCCGCTCCATCTGGCTGGGTTTCTGGTTGTTCACCCTCTTCATTTAACTCATCGGGTTTTTTGGTCCGCTGGCGGGCCTTGGCAGCCTCCTTTTTCTTTGCTGCCTTCTTCTTGGCCAAGTCGGATGGCATCGTGGTGCAAGGCTATTAAACAGTTAAAGAAAAAGGACACAAAAATATAAATTTGTCCCTGTTTAATGTAATTTGTACTAGCCAACGTTAAGCACAGCGTACATTATTAGCAGTTTTGTTGGCAATAAGGCATGAAAAAACATTTCATCTCTGACAGCGACTGAAGGATTACAAAATTTACAGGCCACTTTTGTTAGTAGAAATCGGGTTAACGTTACTTACAAAGAGTGACGTTTAAGGAACGGTAGAAACTTACGACGTAACCGACGTCACATTTTACCGGCAAATGGGCCCACCCTGGTTGACAGCTAACTGATCACGTTGTCGTTAGTTTTAATTAATGGTGAGTAGGAAAAACTATATGATAAACGTTTCAACTAAAGGGAGCACATTTTGGTTGCCTCCAGTCCCACCTGCTCGCACGTTGGGCTCTTAATGTTGAGCCTGATAGCGGCTGAGTTGCTAACGTTAACGCCGCTAACATTACATTTTGTATGACCGTATGCTCAGGATTGATCTAACTACCGGCATTATCCACAACTACACCAAATTACTGTACAATGTTACACTCGGGAGTTCATATCAAGTTTGATAAACTCGCCATTAGCTGCGTTAGCTCAATTTTAGCCCCCCCGGCTAGATGAGCTAACAAACGTTAGCTTAGGCCTGTGAATTGTAGCTAAGTTAAACTGCTAACGTTAGCTTGACGCAAGGCCCGGCTATGACAAGGCCTGGAACTGGCTAATCTCACGGCAAATTACATTTTTTTCAAACCTACATTTATGTCAACAAGTTATGTATGTTAACAATTGTTAGTACAGTTACTCGAACAGTCTAAATATCGGCCTTACCTTAATATTAAGTGCTGGTCTCAGAGCACACCGAAGTCTCGTGTCCACTTTTCGCCGGGTGGATGTCGCCAAACCGCCAGACAGCCCATATATGGTCAAGAAGGGCGGTGAGAATCACATTCCCCTCCCCTTCTCGTGGGACTGCAGTAAAATTTCCCTTTGCTACTAGTAGGCTAAATATGACTCGATAAAATGATGTATCGATTGGCTGGAAGACACAGAATAGGCCAAAATAGGCAAATAAGCCTGTCAACACAGTGTTGTTAAATATAGGCACCTTTGTGAGATTTAAGGATTTCCCTTTGAATGACTGCTATGATCCATGTGGATTTTTACCCAAAGACACTAACATTACGCTTTTAACCATAAGACAAAAAAAATGAAACATATACCGAAAGGCTGTGTGAGGGGACCTTTTAGATCACGTGTCTGTGGTCAACATAAATTAATAAAATTTTCAAACTGATGTGACATTCTTAGTGCCGGGGTCCAGTTTTTTTTATACGGCCTTATCACACAAGTCCTTTGACACCTCAGTCAGAGGTGATTCTGCGGCACCATCATCAAGCAGTCCAACGATGGTGTGGGTGAACACCAGGACTGAAGAGGACGAGCGAGAAGACACATTTCTCCTCCGGCAAACTGTGGCAGTATCATTTATAAGGAAGTCACGAAACAGAGGAAATGGACGACATAGCTGTGGCTCAACCTGATTACTTTTTTTAGTTGCAACAACACAATTAAACGGGCTTTATTTTTTGAGTCAGTGGTCGAGGAGACAAGGAAGATGGATATCTTGACAAAAACAATGGACGCGATGTTAGCTTGGTAGCCTTTTCTTGGATGTTTTCCATCTGCGACTTATGTGTCATAAGGAGTACAAACTTGTGGGCCTTTTAGCTTTAAGTTTTATTAGATTAGCATCAGCGGTCAACTTTCCAGTTAACATTTAGCGTCCCTAGCTAACGTTTAGCTCGCTATGAAAGTAATGCAGTTACCGTCACAGTAACGCTAGCCGACTGCCAGCGTTAGCGTTAGCTAGCGTTAAGCTAATTAACAGCACAAGAGGCAATTCACCCCAAGCTGACTGTATCCGTGATACTAACCAACTTAGCTTGCCGGATAGCAGTTACGTTATAGCGATGTTATTTGCCGGCAAATATTATTACATAGAAACAAATTGCAAAGCAGGTATAGCTAACGTTACACGTCGAGAATTTGCTCATAACCAGCTAAGATCCACAAAAATGAAACAATGTGTGTCTCATATTTGCATGTCAGTCGCCCCTCTTCAAGGTAACATTATCTTTGCTTGATGGGATCGTATCTGAACTTCCTACCTACTAGTTCGTCTTAGGAAAACGTATCTAATCGGGTAAGAGAAAATGAGGAAAGAGACATGATGTGCCATTTCAAGGTGTTTTCTTCCAACGTCGGCACATTAAATCTTTTTCAAATAGGATGTTGTTATATTTTTAAATTATTTGAACCTTGATCAGGAGTGTTAGCACACCGTCAAATGTTTTGTAAAAAGGCACAGCTGTAACACTCCCAAAACGGCATCATCGAGTCCAACTGTACGGTAGCTACTAGATATGCGTCTTTCATCCTTTTTGGCCGTGTTCAGGCCTGCTTTACCCCTTTTCCTGGGGCTGTCTTTGGGATGCAGTCTGAGCCTTTTGATGGTGTCCTGGACCCAAGGCGACACAGATGACTCCTGTGGAGATGAACTGGGCAATGGGGGGCTTTTCCTGGGCAGCCATAGAGGAGAAGCTCAGAGAGATTCTATGGATGGAGCTGGGAATGAAAACTTCCAACCACGTATTGTGCCCTATCACAAGGACCCTAACAAACCACACAAGAAAGTCCTCAGGTGAGTGGGGAAGCTCTCTCTTGCACTGTTCTCTAGTTATGCAGAGGTGAGTCCTAATCTATGCGTTATTTCTGAGGGCATTGCTGATTTAGGACTTTCCACGTCAACATGTGCAAACTATAAGAAATCTCCGTCTCTGCTGTGTCACAGATATGGAAGGGGGTTTTAAATGAACACGTGTGCAGCCAAACCACAACGCAGAATCCTTCATTAAAATGTGATTGAGGCAAACGTAAGGGTTTGTCTTAAGAGACTGTTGAGACTATTTGATTCCAAGGGATTTCCATTTTCTTGGTCTCCCATTTAATAGGCTTACATTTTAATCTCTCCTGCAACAATGTAGATGCACCAAATAGACTATTTAGTTAACATAGATGATATCTGTCAGCACACATATGGTGCAGATATGGAAGATGGAAAAACTGGACCCTTTTAAGTTTCATGTAACTATAGCTTATTTTGTAGCACACTATTCATCCACAGATGCAAAAGATGTGATAATCTTCTTTCTCATGTCTCAAGTCACCTTATAAAGCTGATTATTGGCCGGGACAGGCTACATATAATCAGTAGAGGTTTTGAAGAACCTGATTGTTTAACAGTTTTAAGATGTCTTTGACAAGCTGTAGAAGTAAAAGGAAATAAGACTATTAATGTACTTGAAGCAATGTTGCTGAAAATGAGCTTGAGTGTGTTTACATCAAAAGACATCTAGGCTAGATTTTGACAAAGATGACTGCTGAGGGAGCCTTTATTATCTTGATGCTGTGTTTTGATGCCCCCACTCTTTTTTTCTTTTTCCCTTCCTATTTCTCTTTCTCCACCTCCCCAGGACTCGGTATATTCACACTGAGCTGGGCATCAGAGAGCGACTGCTGGTGGGTGTGCTGACCTCGCGGGCCACTCTCAACACGTTGGCCGTAGCGGTGAACCGTACAGTTGCCCACCACTTCCACCGCACCTTCTTCTTCACGGGCCTTCGCAGCCCCAAGGTGCCCCATGGCATGACTGTGGTTGCCCACGGCGATGACCGCCCAGTCTGGCTGATGTACGAGACAGTGCGCCACCTGCACCAGCACTATGGCTCAGACTATGACTGGTTCTACCTTGCCCAGGATGACACTTATATGCAGGCAGAACGTCTGTCAGAGCTGGTGGGCCACCTCAGTGCAGGTCAGGACCTGTACATGGGCAGGGCTGAGGAATTCATTGGTGGGGAGGAGAAGGCGCGCTACTGCCACGGGGGCTATGGCTACCTGCTGTCTCGCAGTCTGCTGGCCCGGCTGCAGCCCCACCTGGACACCTGCCGCAACGACATCCTCAGTGTGAGGCCCGATGAGTGGCTGGGTCGCTGCATTATCGACTACCTGGGTCTCAGTTGTGTGGAGGTGCATCAGGTAAATACATAAAGACAATGACACTTCCATAACAATAGAGGTGTGTGTGGAAATTACACAGAACTATGGTTTCGATTCAATGTGCTTTTGTCACAGTTTCATTAGGAATTTGTCCAAACTGACATTTTTTTCCTCCCCAATGTTTGTGTGGCCCACAGGAAATGACCTATCGTTACTTTGAGCTGGGGAAAAACGCAGATCCAGAGCGTGAGGACAGCGCTCAGTTTAAAAATGCCTTCACAGTCCATCCCGTATCAGAACCAAATCTTATGTACCGCCTACACAAGCGCTTCAGTCAGATTGAGCTGGAGTGGACTTACCTACAGATCCAGCAGCTGCAGGTTTGTAATACCCCACACTGCTTTTTATATTCTAATCTCATTTTATCTGATGAGACATTCAATGGGCCGCGTAGGAATGAATCCTGTGTGCAGATATTCTGTTCTCTCCACCACACCCAGTTTTGAGCCAAGGCAGAAATTCCTGACTGGCCTAATATTTATACATGTCACAGAGCCAAGACAAGGGATAGTCTGTCTTGCCAGGGTTTGAGGTGTTACATTCCAGTATCATCTCATTCTAAATTTGATTTGTCTGTGATACCATAACATGTATCAGTTTATTTCAAATACACCTTATACCACAAGATTTATTTACACAGAGGGGTTAAATATTTGAGGCAGGCAAATGTTTGCCCTGTGTAGACTAGATTTTTTTTTAGCGGATTTCCTTTAATAAGAATTACATCTTCTCACAGATTTGAAAATAGGCAGTGAGGCTGTATATGTTTTTTGTGTGTTTTCATCAGATGCAGATCAACAACCTGAGTGACTTGACTCCAGAGGGTAAGGCTGGAGCCACTTGGCCCATTGGAATCAACCCTCCCTTCAAACCTAAGACCCGCTTTGAGGTTATCAACTGGGAGTACTTCACTGAAGAGCATATTTATTCATGCATTGACAGCTCTCCCAAGTGTGAGCTGAAAGGGGCTGACCGTGCTGATGTCAGTGCAGTGCTAGAGATTGCAGTGGAGCGTCTCAACGAGCGCTACCAGCCCCAGCTACGCTTCCGCAAGCGGCGTCTACTCAATGGCTACCGACGCTTCGACCCCACGCGTGGTATGGAGTATGTGCTGGACCTGGCGCTGGAGGCCTATACCCAGAAAGGCCACAGCCAGGTTATTGGGAAGCGGGTTAACCTGTTGCGACCTCTCAGCGCAATTGAGATTATCCCCATGCCTTATGTGACAGAGGCAACTCGGGTCCAGGTCATCCTTCCTGTCACCGCCCAGGATCAGGACTATGTGGGTAACTTCCTGGACATGTACGTGATGAACACCTTGGACACCCATGACAACGTTCTACTCACGTTTTTGTTCATCTATGATCCCTTTGACGCACAGCGGGTCAGCCAGACTGATGTGTTTGCTGGGATCAAGGCCATGATCGCGGAGGTCGAGAAGCGTTACGGAGACGTGAAGATTCCCTGGATCAGTGTGAAGACGGAGGTGCCGTCGCAGGTCAAGCTGATGGACATCATCTCCAAGAAGCACCCAGTGGACACGTTGTTCTTCCTGGCCAGTGTTTGGACTGAGGTCAATGCTGACTTCCTCAATCGCTGTCGAATGAACGCCATCAGCAACTGGCAAGTCTTCTTCCCCATCCACTTCCAAGAGTTCAGCCCTGCCGTTGTCTACCGTGACCAGCAGCCCTCTGCTGCCTCCTCCTTTGCCTCCGAGGCACTGCGAGATGGGCACTTCGACCGCCACGTCTTTGATGAGGCTTGCTTCTACAACGCCGACTACATGACTGCACGAACCAAGATGGCCGCTGACATCTTGGACAACGAGGAACTGCTGGAGAGCATGGATGTGTACGACATATTTGTGCGCTACTCAGGCCTCCATGTGTTTCGGGCAGTAGAGCCTGCACTGGTCCAGAAATATGTGCGCCGAGCATGCAACCCACGGTTCAGTGAGGACATCTACCACCGCTGTGTGCTCAGCAACCTGGAGGGCCTGGCGTCACGCTCCCATCTTGCAATGGCTCTGTTTGAACAGGAGCAGGCCAACAGCACCTAGAGAAGCCTTGACTGCCTGGTGCCTTGAGAGTGTAGGAGCCTCAGCCATACTGCCTGGACTTAAGAATAATTTGGCAGAATAATGTGAATTATAATGTGATACTTGATTGATCCACATAGGGAAATAGTCCTTTGCTTGCCCCCCTTCTACAGATTCAATGTCTTGTTCAAGGACACTTTCATAGGACCGATGCTTGCCGCCATGGGGGCTCGTACTCTGAACCTCCAGTTGAAGGGCGGTCTCCCTACTCCCTGCCCCAACAGATTTTCACTTCTATAACTTTGAATCTGCAAATGTGTAGATGACAGATGGATCGTGAGTCATGGAAATGTCACTTCATGCAATTCCCTGAACCTGGACCAGACAGGTGCCCTACCATGCATAAGTTACTGAGGAGCAGTGTTACTGGTATTTCAGTCAGACATATTCTTACAGGAGCAGTGCTACCATGTTTAATACTCCAGTTTATGTGATAAAACTGTTTATAATTTGTTTTACATTGAGAGAGTCAAGCCATAAGTCTTCCTTGATGGAGATTTTGAAGCTAATACTGGAATACTTTGTCTTTTCTTGTTGTTTTTTTAAGTGGTATTAAAGAGTGCTATTCCACTCAGACTAGTTTCCTTCATTCATGTTCTTTCAGCCCCATCAGACAAAATGGCAACTGTTATAAGAATCTGTATGCAACATGATTTAACAATGACTTCTGAAGTTACCTGTTATCTGCTTGGTAGAGCTGAAGGCAATATGGCAAAAGAATCCTACGCACATCATTCAGTAGGCTTCCCGGTTTGCCTCAAAGCTTTACTGCAACGCCCTGAGGCAGTGAACAGTTTGTTCCGAAGCAGCCTGCCCCGCCTTGTCTCCTCATATTAAGTCAGTAATTCTCCACCCCTGCCCGGGCCTCCTTGGGTTTGGCTAGTATTCTGTACACATGTGTCTTTGGGGAATGGAGTGAATTCAGTGCACAGAGGGAGGGTCTTGTCTACCTAGCCAAGGTCCACGAAGGGGTGGGTGGTTAACCTTCGCAGCAAGCTGGTTGAACGAGCTGAATGGGCTACTTCACAACCTTCTCCCCTCTCCTTGGGCAAAGGGGCGAGAGGATTGCACCGAGGGCTGAAAAACCTCCCCTACCCCCTACCCCCCACCGCCATAACCTCTCCATGTAAGGGATGTCAGCTCAGGAGAATGGTGGAGGAGTGCAGTGAAAGACGCTCTTTCTAAGGTGGGAGCAAGGTTGCAGTCACCATTAAAGCATTTCTCTCTGGACAGGCCTCCACCTGCTTCCTTGTGGTGAGGTCAACGAACAATGACTTGCCTGTCCTCCACCTCCAAGGAACGTCTTGCTCATGCAGGAAATGTAACCCACAAACAAGCTCGAGTAGAAAGTCAGCACGTCGCCTATGCTTTGAATGTTCTTTCAGTGTTGAGAGCAAAGGGTAATGTAGCAGTAGGTAGTAGGGCTGCACAATCAATTGCGTGTAATTTGAATTTCCACAGTTAATAGAATTGAGAAGTATGGAAACCTTAAATTGATCTCACTTAGAATGGCTTAGATGTTGATATAAGATCCAAAGAGTGCAAGAATTAAAAAAAATCCTCAAATGACTGAGACTAATAGCCATTACTAATAATCGTGATCACAATATTTAGAAAACTAACCTAGATATTATCAGTGTCAACATAATTCTGCCAACCACATAGAGTTTCCTGTTAGTGGAGATAGTGTACTACTCTGAAACTATCATGTCAAGTCAGCTCCAACAGTATAGAATAAGCCTGTCTTAGGTAATGTAATGTGTGCTCACATTCGGTACAGTGTCTGTTACATTGACTTCAATTCGTGACAAAGAAAATCCTTTGGGGAATTGTTTCAGTAAATTCTAAATTTGGATTTGGACTGACAAGAGTGAAGCGTTTTAATTGAGCCTTAAATGATGCATATTTAGGTGGGAACTTCAATACACCTTGGACAAGGTTTACGCAAATAGAGTCCAGTGATTGTTTCAATTATTGGAATGGTTTCAATATACAGTGGAGGTGTATATTGAAACCAGGGAAAATTGAAAGGCTTTGAAGTAGTCTTCAATGTTTAAGACCTCAAAATTCCCATCCTGTGACTACATTGTCCTCTTATACTTGCTCTATGTAAAGCCCTGGAAATATTTTGCAGTTATGATTACTTTTCCGTAATATTGTAGAGATCATAGTACACCCAGAAAGATGGCAATGCTTAAACAAGAATTGGTGAAAATAGGCCAAGGCTTTCACACACTGGTTTGATTTACTCCACATAATGGCAAGAAACTCCTCAGGGGGTCAGAGTTGAGGGTGCTGGGGTCAAAGGTGAGACTCAGCTTATGGACACAGGCTATTGAAAAGGTTTGAACCTACACTATTCCATTTCAGAATTAAATATACATCACTGTCCTGGGAGAAATAGTACTCAAAAATAGAGATGTGTTCAGTGCAGCAATATATATTTAGAAATTCCTAATCCCAAGTTAACCAGACCTTCTGCCACTATCGCTGACACATTTCATTTGTGATGTTGTAAATTTATTTCAGTGATGAAACACACCGCAGATCACTAACAATTGTGATCCCCTCTTTTTCCACTTCTGTGTCATGACTTCATTGATTCATGTGGCTGTAACCACTTAGCGGCAAACCTTGTTAGCAGAAAGTACTTTAAAAAATGCACTAAAATGGAAAAGATGAAAAGAAGACATTCAAGATATCGTGGCATTTACAAACTTTGGCAAGCGCTTCTTTATTTACATCCAGACTGTCTCACAAACTCACAGCTGTTTTCCCTTTTTCCTCTTTTTGTAGAATGAAATCACCAAACAAAGTTGCTCTTTTGAGATACATTATCTTCTTGTTGGTGATCCACTGACAACAGTGTAAACAGAGATAAAGAGCAGTGCCCACTCATTAGAAACACATGCAAGGAGTGGGACAAACAGCTCAACAGTATGCCAGGGTTTAATAACATGAGACAACGCCACTTCTCAGAACATCAACACAGCAGTCTGTTACATTTGTCAGATATTCTGTTTCCATGGTGCTCAAGCTGTCACCCACGAGTTGCAGCTTTTTAGATTCCTCCACAAGAGGGCGCTAGTGAACCAGTGAGGCTGTATGACAACAATGTGAATGCCCTGGCCATACAAAAATCAATCTCGATCAGACACATAGGACTGAGGTACTTCCGATGACTGAAACTAGTCTTTGCCCCTCTAGTGAGTGCAGTTAACATAATTTAAAGTCCTGCTCTAGTAACAAAAACACAGTTCTGAAAATCACACCTACAGTTAGTTGCTGGTAGGGCACATCGTTTTTGGCAAAAGTTCCAGAAGGCATTTCAACAAAACCACGGAAAATGTGACAAGCCCTGCACTCATCACATTGACTGCTATGCCAGCTTTATATATTTACGTGTACTGCTTCAAATGTATTAATTCATGTCCATGGAGCATGCATAGGTCATCATGAAATCATCCAATCACTTTGTTTATGCTGAGATAACAGGTCTCACCCATGACGAAGAGAGTCTTGACAGAGAATTACAGCACAGTGCAAAGGAACCCCTAAAAGGTTTCAGCTAGAAACTGACTGCTGAGAAAATTCTCCGTCTGACATTACAACATATACATACAAGTCGAGTGTCATTTAAAAAAAAAAAGTGTAAAATGAGATAGGTGCAGATTATGTGTTACGGCTACTGAGATTCCATGTAGATTGAAAGTCAGGGAGGTCTTTTCTCTCTTTGTTACAACTTTAAGCATTCAGTCTTATCCCACAATAGCTCAAAGAGATGGACCTAAAATAAACCACCCCAACCCAAGATAGTACACAGAGGAACACTAACAATCCTGCCCTACTAATTTAAAACTTATGGAGCTCTCATACTGCACTATGTAGCCCAATCCCCCAGATCCCCAAAACAAACACACACAGATAGTCTGTCATATACTGTACAGTTGGCCCTCTCAAGGGGGGAAAAAAACAAACATATTTACATTCACATCTCTCATTTAAAAAAAAAAAAAGTCTTCATATTTCTTCTTCAGTTCCGGTAGTTTGTGTAACTTCAAAGTTGTGACAAACTTGCGACAGTTTTCCAGACCTGGGCTGAACAGTATTTGCAATAGCTTTTTAGAGTTGGTTTCATCCTACCAATGAGCCGGTTGGATGGGGTTTGCAACAAAGACAGTACAATAAGTGCCAGAAGGTTTAGACAATCACAGGAAAGCTCTTGAGAGACAAATTGAATATGCCTTTCTGTGATTGACAACCTACCTGAGACTACCTGAGATGTCCTCGTGTGGTAAAACCCACCCGCCTGCTACTCTCTCGCATAGTATTTGCAAGTCCTACTGAACCCAGGTCAGGAGCGTTCTCATTTCTGTCTCAGCGATCATGTACTCTTTGTTGTAACCTTTGGTAACATTTCAGGACATTAAATGACAAAATACTACATCAAGAACAGGCAGTTAGTGACTTTGAAAATAAACAGTAATCAGTCCGTCAATGCCCCAATATATTATGATTTGGGATTTGTAACTGTTCTAACACTAGTGATGCGATAATACTGTAGTTCAGTTACTTTAAGCCCTACCTTACAGTGTAAGAATTACTGTAAAACGGAAAGTGGATCTAACATTTAGCTAACAGGACTAAAATGAGACACGCTAGAGGCTTTCCAATTAATGCTTCAAGTTAATTCAACTCAAATTTTAAAAAAAACCCACACCTGGTTTACAGATAACATGACTCGATTCCCTGCAACCCAACATGTCAAACTGTAATCTTCATTCTGCTGGTGTAATTAATCATTTTTAACACTCTCAAAACACCCCTAAACAAGAACAAATTAAAACACACACACACACACACACACACACACTCACACTCACACACACAGTCACACTGACCCTCACACCCTAACACTGTTAAAAAGACAAAACGATTGAACCCCTGTGTGAGTCGGGACACTTTGAAATGACCGACCGAGCGACTTCGCGCTCATCCAGAACACAGTGAGGAATCAGGGCCGCGGGACTGTCACACCGTTGCATCATGTACAATTCTGTCGGACACAGTAGCTAACTCTGTCTCTTTTGAGATGAGCATCCAAAACACAGTGACGTGTGAGCAGCCAGAAAGAATGTCGTCTTCACAGAGGAGAGCAGGACATGCTAGTGACTTATATTTACAGAGAACAGACCCACTGTCAGGGGAGAGTTCGTTTAATAGTGTATCTGATGACGGCCTGTGAGACCGGCGTGGTAGCGCTCCACCACAGACGGTCAACCATGCTGCTGAATACATGCAGTTAGCGATAATGTCCTCACAGTCCTGCACAAAACGAAACAAATGTGCAGTGGGCGCATGTGCATTGAGATCTACCTTGCACGCACACGCAAACACGCACGCACGCACACGCACACACACACAAATACACACAGCTCTAAAGTCAGATGCAGAGGGCAGGGATTCAGGAGGGAGTTTGCTTAGGTGTTGCGGACAGCTAAGGCCTGTTCCAGCTCCTGTCTCCTCTGCTGGATCTGTTGGGACAGGTGAGAAGGAAAGACACAAGTAAGTAAATAAATAAAACTTTATTTATATAGCACTTTTTTTTTTAACAGAGGTTACACAAGTACACGAGTACATAATCTGAGTGTGGAGCCAGAGCTGTATGGCTGAGTTGGTTAGCACTGAGGTGACGCCTCCTCACCTTGCAGTAGAAGTAGCGGCTGACAGCCTCCTGGGACCAGGGCTCATGGTAAAACTCGGCCCTCCTCTCCTCTTCGGGGTTCCCCACCACGTCTGTCATTAACTACAGCCAATGAGAAAAGTGTGCGGGTCAAAGTGCTGACCACATATTGCAATTGCGACCGCACTATGACAAACAATCATATAATATCAGTTATGCTTTTTGTTACAGGAATTTGATACATCACAATTTCTTTTTCAGCAGTTAGAAAAAATGTTTAGGATTGGCTCAATCTGAACAATAAAGACTTCATCTGATCTGAGATTCTGTACAGCACAAGAATACCTTGCCTAAGGAGCTCTCTGAAACACCTTCTATAAGACATTGCAGCCTCATCTTGCAACATGAACATCGCAGTAGTCAGTATTGCAATCTTGATTTGTTTTAATTCATTGTGCAGTGCTAATTTGGCTGAGTCATGAAAAGAGCAGCAGAAGTGGCTGTGTGTGTATAGTGTTAAACCTTTAGGTCTCGGCTCTGGGATTTGAGCCAATCCTGGATGTAGCCCTTGGGATCTCTGGAGAAACTGAGCATGAAGTCCCTCTGGATCTTAAGCTGGTTGATGGACTCAATAGTCTCGTGGATCTGAAAGGGCGACAGTCACATGCATCAAGGAATGAAGCACACAGCTCAACATACCTATATAGCTATACTGAGTTTCCTTTACAGTCATTTAGCTGTGCATTTCACTGCTTTGCTCTTTTGAGTGTGTTGTCTTATTGCCTTGTATTCTTCTCTACATAAGAGCCTCAACTGCAACACTTAAACTGATCCAGGAACGGGTCCTGGAGTGAACCTGGGTCTCAGAACCAAAACTAACCCCACACCTACAAATAATCCTACAGGGAACACTGGCTTTATAGGTGTGAAGTGGAAAAGCATTGGAAGAATGGGCGGCGGGGTGATTTAGAGGCTAAAGAGGCCGTCTGTTTGTTCACTGTGTTCACCAACAGCCATGTGTTCTGTCAAAGTGCCCTTGAGCAAGGCACTACCTCCCCACCTGCTCACACATTGTAACTCTGGATAAAATCAATCAACTCAAATCCTAAAATGTAAACCTGTGTCAAACGTCAACACCCAAATTTGAAACAGCAGGGGGGTGAAATTCAAACGGCTGCAGTAAAAGGAGCTCTTAGGAAATATGACCAGGCAATCGGCGATTCCCACAGGGCAGCATAATTAACGCCTCAGCGTGACGCAGAGTATCAAAGCGAGACCGTGATCAATCCAGAGTTTTAACACTGTGGCGTCTGCGATCTCACCTTGTTGTCGAGTGAGGCGATTTCCTGCTGGTTGGCGGTGGAGAGGAGGAAGCTGCTCATCTGGCCCTTCAGGGGGTCTTCCACCTCCACGTCGATGTCGTAGCAGGCCGTCTTCTTCTGGTCATTGGGGTCCACACTGACAGATTGGGTGTAAGAAGTACATGAGAAGCCCTTCTATCTATTTGGTTATTTTTCCCCCCAGCTATTTTATATATAGAATCAAATAGTAAATCTACAGATGTTTGTCTTGGTTGGTGCAGAGACATATCGCGACGGCTAACATAGCAACATGAGTCCACACCAGCACACACGGTACAGGGACGACAACCACTTACATTCAGTGGAAGGGGACAGTGCAAAAAGCAATCTGCACTACCTGATAACATGGTTGATGACAATGGGGTCAGGGGGCAAGAGGAGGTTGGTGAGGCGCTGGGGGATCTCGGAGAACTTCAGCCGTGGACAGTCAAAAATCTGTATGGGGTGGTGGAAATAAAGTCAGAACAAAAGGCTCAAACATAGGGCTGCATGATATCAATAAAAACTATCCTGTGGCTATGTTTTGCTGAATTTAGTAACTGCATTGTTAATTTTCATGTGGAAATGGTCTTTTCTAAATATTTTCGTTTTCAGTGCTTAACATTTTTTTTTTTTTAAATCTAGGATGGGGTAGAAAATTAGAGACTTATGTTTAGAATGAGCTCAGTTTGAATAAAATAAAATATTTTCTCTGACATGTAACTTGAACTGCAGAAGAGTACCTTGTTTAGGAAGTGGTTTACAGCCTCTTGCAGTTGTTAATACTGTAATTTTTCTACTTTGTGTAGCCCTACTCAACACTGATACTATTATCTAAGTCTATGAAGCATGCGGCACAAGGAAGCATCCCATACCTGCTGGAAGTACTTGTCACAGTTGATGTACTCCTTGTCATGGGAGTCCTGCAGCTTGTTGGTCTTGACGTACTGCCAGAGAGCCTGGATTATGCAGGAGCGGGTCTGAGTGTGGATGCCAAGCAGGCGAGCCAGGCGAGGGTCCAGCTTAAACTGTGGAGGCTGTGGAGAGGACATAATCGCATCACATTAACTATGACACCAGCCCAACTCAGTGCAATTACATTTTCTGGGTCGCATCATATAACGGCATCATATTTCACCAACTTGGAAATGGAGGTCAACTTGAAAATTGAGTCTTAATTGGGAATTAATAGGGCTACAATGGCACCGTAGACCAGCAGTTCTCAATGATGTGCTATTTCCGGACATTGGAGCTGTGACTAGTGACTCTGTGGCGCCCTCACCTGGTAGTCCAGCATCAGCAGCAGAGTGCAGCGCACACTCACGTCCCCCGGCCTCTTCACCTGGAAGCCGTCCGTCTCCTGGGTGGTGGGGGTGCGGTGCCACTGGCAGAGCAATCACAAAACACCACACATTGACTACACACACTCCAAACGGTCAGGATCAGGAGATTTGACACAGTTTACAAAAAGTGCACACAAGGACAAACAAAGAAATAAACCAAATCATGTCAATAAACAGTCAGCAGTTGGCAGCCTTGATCGTCACCTATATAATCAGGGGGTTTCGTGAGAGGTGAAATCGCTGTAAAGGAAAGCTGGGCATGTGTAGTCAAAATAACAAAAGGTTGACCATGTGGCTGTTTGGGAGTTATCACATTCAGAATCACACAATCAACGGAGACATTTTGGAGCCACCCAACAGCAAAACTTAGTGAATTGAGAGTGTATATCTGGCCAAATACAAGTATTGGTATTAGATTCTCTCTCTTTAGATATGTATCTCATCCCTGGGTAAATGTTATTTGGATCTCTATTTTGTATTACGTGGTCAACAGCTGGAAAGAAAAGCATTTAAAATGCCACCTACAGTACACAGGATTGTAGCAACTGCATGCAATACAGAAGCATGCTTTCCTTCACCGCTGACTGACTCAGAACAGATTAATATTGATTGTACCTCAAGGTAGAGAAAACAATTATTTTGATGGAAAATCATTCAAAGCAAAGCAACTGAGTGCCTTGCTAAAACACCCTCTTAAAAGCAGAAACCTTGAGAAGTCCCAATTCTCACTCTAAAGCTCCTAAAGTGGACGCGTGGTGTCTTGATGTCTGGCTAACGGTCGCCAATCACATGCAAGAAGTTGTTTTCCACCAGCTCTCGCACTTGCATGTTACAGCAACCTTTCAATGTTTTGAGGGAAGTAAAAAATACAAATATATTCTTTTGCATTGTTATATTATATAAAATTACGAGTGAGATCAGTCGGGTCACTTTTTAGTCTTTGTGATTCTTTATCTGCACAGCGAGGGAGACACTCTGAACGCTCTGGTGGGATTTGGTCTTTGGCACATGTAGTCTGCCATGTCTGTCATGTAGTCATATAAAAATCATTGTAACTTCATGCCAATTAGCTGGAGCTATTTAACCAGACTAGTAGTAACAGTGGTGAAGAGGAGGTAAAACAATTTTGTCACTTGCATCTAAAATTGTAAAATCAAATACAAAGAAAAGAGGGTAGTAATAACACCGATGACTACATTTGAAAGGAAAGCATATCTAAAATACCTGCAGTCATGTTATAAGGGCAGGTGTTAAGGTTGTTCAAATGCAGCATATTCATTGTGCAATGAAGCTCTTCATTTGTGCAGAGGGTTTGGCGGTGGTGGTGGTGTGTGGTACTGACCTCTACCAGGTGGTTGTCTGGACCATACAGGTCTTTATCCAGCTCTATCACCAGGCTCTTGAAAAACGAAGAGAACTTTCTCTTCTGCTTCCCAGGCTGTGGAAACAGACAGAGGGAGGTGGTCAATTGATTTCCTAATCAAACACACACATGCACACAGATACACAACACACACACACACACACACACACACACACATACATACAGACGTCGCCACTGCTTGGGTTACAGCGACATTTCTCATCACGAAACCACAGAGGACGAATGAGATGAGAAACAACGTGAAAGACAAGACATTCTCAGGGTCTACTTCCTCAGAGCACAAGCAGAAATATTTGTGGTTTTGAAACCTAAATGCTTCCAACCACTGTGAAATGACGGCCCTGCCCGGGACTACTGACGACAGCAGAGCATTTGAAGTCTTGAAGACTTACTGTGCAAAACAAATACGAGAGCATTCTGCTTTTCAGGCTGCATCTATAATCTCTGCAAACATTCTTCAAAACATTGATCATTCATTTACAGTCAAAGGCAAGCGATAGTTTTCTGTCTGAAGTGGTTTGAGCATTGCCATGTGTTAGAACTACACGTGATTATGGTGCAGGACCGTAGGCCAAATACAACCCAGAGCAGCTCCTGGATCAAAGAGCGGCACATTTTCATATTGAATTTGAAGATAATAATCTCCGAGGACAAGCATCTATTTGACTCACGCTAAACTCATCAGCAACAGATGACAAAACACAGTCCGGCAGAGGCTAAGACATCTGTATAATGGAAAACCTGTTATTTCATCTTCTAAATCACGATATACCTCGAAAAAGCGCGTGTTTCTAAAATGTTGTTGTTGATTACAGCTTTACAACTCAGGTAACACAACGTGTACATTTTAGAGAACTCACGTCATCCAGCAACTTCCCCTCTACTCGCAGTTCCCATGATGCAATGCTGCCATCGGAGTCATCGGCGTCAGGTTTGGCTGGGTTGAAGGTGTTGGAGATATACAGCCTCAGTTTACGCTTTTGCTGCTGACACAAGGACGCAAAAAACACACACACATACACACACACAGTCAATTTAAAGGGAAATTTCATATGGTGTACCTCTGTGGTGCAGGGTGCAGGTCCCCTACCTGATCTGAGAATCCCAAGATAACAGTAGATCAAAAAAGCTTGTTTGACAGACATTATAATACAAGAAGAGGCAAGAAATGAGTCTTAAATATAGAGATTTACTGGCAGACCTTTATTTCAATAGGAGATCAAATTTGTGACGAACACCCCCCCTAGAGTTCGGAGCATTGGTAACTTACCTTCATTGGTCTCTTCAGTGCTTCCTGGATGTCAACCCGTTTGCGCATGATGGTCTGGTCCAGTTTACGCTCAAACGCCAGCAGATCCATGTAGGCCTGGGACTCAGGCACCAGCTCACGGATCTGGTCAGAGGGGAGACAATCAACTCCCTCAGTGTATACAATGGAAGACTTTACTCTAGTTTTAGAGCAGACAATTGAAATACTACATACAGAGAATTTAGCGATTTGATTTTCTTCACTCATACCCCAAAAACACACAACATGTTTGCGTATCACTAGAGGCCTCAACCAGATCATCTCAGACACGCCCTTGGTACTGATAGGGGATGACTGTCTCGTTTCAAGGACGCTTAGATATGGACAGACACTGGCGGATGCTGGAGTCGAACCTGTGTCTTTCCACTCTGAGGACAGTTTCTCTACTGGGTTACCATGCTGCTCCAAAAAACTGCTTTAGTTAGGAAAGTAATATTATAATCAAATTGCCATATTATATAAAATAGGCTAAAGAAAAATCCTCTAAAATATGACAGATTAGTTGCTCTTTCTGCGACTTATTTTCCTCAAAAGGTCTTTTTATCCTTTCAGCCTGAAGGAGTTGACAGGAGGAGAGAGGTCCCCTTAAGCTTTGCGACTCGACTGCACATCATTAATAGGTCCGCACCATCCGAGACACACTGGGGGATAGAAATGAGACGCAGAGTGTGCAGACCACCAGCCTGGACCGTGAGACATTACCATACTGAGAGAGTCCTCAGAGTATCAAAGGCTGCTTACCAAACTGGGCACACACTCAGACAGTACCGCTCCCTACCCCTCCTTCCCCTCTCTTTCTTCTTCTCCGTCTCTTTCTCCATGTCTGCCATCATTGTTTTCCGTCTCATTCCTTGCCTATCTTCATCTCAGAGCCTTTCACCGGGCCGAGGTGCCGAGCAGACAAGAGCAGGTCAGACATTCCCTGTCCCTGAGTCACCGTGGAGCGGCGCCTCAGCCATGCCTGCTGCTATCTCCCTGTCTGGGTTATGTTAGGGGATAAGACCCAAACACAGACACCCACAATCTCCAGACCTCCACAGTTACAATGCACAGCTTCACTGTGAAAGCCCCTCCCCATGCCGGCCAGGACGTGGCACGGAGCTGAGACGGCAGGGCTGCAATCACAACCTCGGTCGGCACTCCTTCACCTGTGGCGATGTGGCCGTTCCGCCGCCTCTTGTGATTCTAGTTGCGGTTGCGTTTTAGCCGCAGCCCGTTGACTATTCCATTTTGAATCAGTGAGCAGCCATTTCAAATAAAGGAGCGAAACGTAAAAAAAACCAAACCGCCTGATCGCTCAGGCATTTCCCCTCTCCTCCTCATTTGTAAATAACACAATCATCTGGTCCTCTGCACCTTCCAAGAACCCCTGACATCAAAACAGACCAGAATTTTCTGTCCAACATGCAACAGATTAAAACACAAAAATACAAAAAAAACCAAAAAACAGAGCAACAAAGGTACAAATATGCAGCCTCACCCTTTGCGGAAGAATCTTGTCTGCCATTTTCCTTCTCTTAGCACTAGAGAGAGGGAGAGAAAGACAGAGAGAAAGAGGAAAAAGGGAGCATGTTACTATGGTGACTGATAGCGTAGCACCCAGGCCATCTGCTAAAATGCTGGGCCATATCCAGCACCCCAGCGTCCCAGCTGTGTGTGCATGTGTGTGTGTGTGTGTGTATGTGTGTGTGTTCTCTGAAATGCAGTGGTCCACCTGGAGAGCAAGAGCCTATAACAGCCAAAAAGATGTCACACACACACACACACACACACACACACACTCTACAGAATCACTTGGTCTTGGATAGTGACAGGTTGTGTGTTCATTGGCTTTTAGGAATGTAGAGTCTTCAAGATATTCTCCAAGGAGAATCTATTCGCAAACTTGTGAGGATATTTTCATTCATGAATGCCAAGCATTTCCTGCTGTGTCAGGACAGCGTCTGTGTACAGTTACCATGTACTTATCTTATACTTACTGAGGAGTGGTTGAGGAGTAAGACGTAAAAAGAGAGAAACTATCTGTGCCAGGGTGACCGGTGATGCCTCCTTCAGAACTTTACCGGGTGAAAATGATTAAAAAGATTCGGCGCTCTAGAGCCGCCAATTCCCTTCAGAATTAGAGCTGCCATAAAACATCAGTAAGAAAAACAATGAATGTGGATTCCTGGGATATGTGCAGCACCGTTGTAAATTCATGCAACTGTTCAGTTATCAGTGCTAGTAGAGGGACTATTACTACCTGACAGCACCTCGATGACGCTAGAGAAATGTCCTATAACAGAGCACTGCGAAGGTCTGTGATGCAGGATGTTACATCAGCATGCCAAATACTGACACAACCTACTGTAAGGACAGTTAAAGGATCTGGGTTACATTACAAGGAAAACACAAACCTGCGTGAAAACATCCGCCGTTTTACACTGTCTTGAAACACAAGGGTTTAAGATTAGAGTGTACTTCATCACAATCAGTTTTGTTTTTTTCCCCAATCAGAGGTACTAGCTGCAAAGGTTCCATCATGCCATGCTCCAGGCCAGTCCAAAGCATGCACCGCTACTTTTTACAGATCTATAAGGACAACGTCTAAACAAGACTCTGTAAATATGGCTGACCAAAACAACTCAGGAGTAATTCGGGGGAGTGCTGGGCTCAGGTGAGAGGCTAAAAGGGCGAGAGTCAAACGTATGAAAACTGACATGCAGCAGAATAAACTCCTACTTTGATCCGAGCGTGGGATCTGATTGGGGATCTCTCATGTCGATCTGCCTCGCCGGCATCTCATTGGCTCCGGGGAATCCAACTGGCTTCCTAAGAATTGATGAGGATTCGAAGGTTCTCCGATTAGAGTTGTGGCGAGACACACACTCAATGGCAGCAAGTACGATGTCAGAGGGGGGGGTATACTTGTGTGTGTCTGTCTGTGTGTATCTGTATTATCTGTATGTGTGCATGTTCAAGGGTATGTTAGTAGGTGCAGGCATTGGTATGGGGGTGTATCTGTGTCCATGCACGCACCAAGTGCAGTTGTGAAGGACCCAGGAGACAGACCTCCATCTGACGGACACGCTTGTTCAACAAGGTCCTCGGTGAACCAAAACATTCATGCTTCACACACAGACAGACAATACACTGATAATGGACAATTTCTGGATCACAGATAAAACACAAAGGGGCATAGGGAGAAGACCAGACAAGCAGCGCGCCTTTCACTCTTTGGTTCAGCTGGAAACTAAATCAATTGGCGTATGTAGACGTCTCGTACTTTGAAGAGGTTGGTACAGCTCAGCATGTGCTGGAGAAGTGGTTCAACCTCAAGCCTTGTAAGGCGGCGCACCGTGGTGAAACGAGTCCCAAGGAGCGCCACGCTAAATTATTAATTGCTCGGCACCAAAAGACACCAAATCTTAGATGGCATAGAAATGTCACATAAAAAGCGGAAAAAGTGATCTTCAAGAAGACACAAAGAGCTTCTAAGACATTTCTCGAGAGGCATTAACTTGGCAGTAGGGAAGTAAGATGATACGTGTACGAAATGTAATGTGATGTTAGTGTCGTGTTTTTGATAGATTTTGGTTTTTAAACATTTCAAGGCACACTTGAGCTCACTCCATGCAGACCACTGTGCTCCACTATGCTGGTTGAGAGCCACCGTCCCTCGAGTTCCCTCCCTACATCTCCCATCCACACAAGGAAAAAACCTCATTGTGTTTTGTATGATGCAAAACTATCTATACAACTTCACGCAAAGTGAATGTGAATTACAGTCTATTTTTAGTGGCGGCGCGGTGTAGGACAGCGCTGGCTCTGCAGGGTGAGTTTAGCTCGGACCATAAGGACTCAATGACACCGCAAACACAGGTGGGCTCAGCTGGCAGCAGCCATGGGTACGAGCAGGGCGGAGGAGGAGAGGGGGGGCATCGCCTTGCTTGCCAGAGGACACACAAACTCACAAAGCGAGAGAGAGAGAGAGAGAAAGAGAGAGATCTGGATGGGTCACCCTGTACCATCGATCAGGCCTACCACAGCCAGCCAGCCTGCCCTGGGGGTTGAGGCCCGACGGAGGACAACATTTCCCCTGACCTGTTTGACAAGGCTGCTTAATTGTAAGTGG
This sequence comes from Gephyroberyx darwinii, assembly GCA_900660455.1. NCBI lineage: Eukaryota > Metazoa > Chordata > Actinopteri > Trachichthyiformes > Trachichthyidae > Gephyroberyx > Gephyroberyx darwinii. The sequence continues at coordinate 751 of CABFOQ010026599.1, read as the reverse complement.
ATCAATTGTGCTGCGGATACTGAGAGACTGAAAGAGAGACAGAGGTCCAGTGAGTGTGCATATTGATCTCCTTTCTAATGACCATACCTGCCACACACTCCTTAAAGAGTTCCATCCACTGTGTGTGTGTCTGCATGTGTGCCTAGGGAACTGATGTCACTGCTCAGATCTTTTTTTTTTTTTTTATGGCGACACAGTGTAGTCCATTAGCTGACAATGCCTGGTGTGAAATTACGCCAAAGCTTTTACATTTCCAATGCTAGCGCCTAAACATCTGCAGACAGCTGCGTGGACGCCGCCTAAAGATGACGGTGCAAACCAGACTACAAAGAACTGTGAACGGACACAAACAAGGGAGAAGACACAGAGAGCAGAGAGACATTCAATCATGTCAGTGATTGGCTCACTCGGGGTGGATGCATAGAGCAGTCAGCAGGGTTCGAGGTGCAAAAAGTAAAGCAGTGGAGGGGAGAGTATGCAAGCTTTTGGATAAGATTGACTTGAATAAGAAACGGAAATAAAAGCTGAATGGAGAAACACGAAGGTTATGGTTACACATGTCGTCATGACACGATTTCTGATTGTGATGACTGGATTTTATGAGATCACATCACTGTCAACACTTGACCTGGAAACGGCTGATATCGTCTCCTGTGGCTGGATTTATTTACATCTGTGCTATTTTATAAATACAAGCGCTACCATCGTTGTAGTCTAGGTGATCTCTTATCCATATCTCACAAAGGCAGAC
>CABFOQ010026596.1:3370-25851 GCA_900660455.1 Gephyroberyx darwinii | reverse complement strand
CCTGAGTGCTCAGGGTGTCTCAGCACTGTGGTGTGTCACTGCTGCAGAAGGCTTCCTTACCCAATTTCAGATCTCTATGTAGGATCTCTTGTTCATGCAGGTACTTCAGCCCGGAGACAATCTGTCGTAGGTAATACCGCACCTCTGGTTCAGTGAGCACCTTGCGAGCCTTCAGGATATGAGCTAATGACTGCAAAAGGACCAAACACAGTAAGAAAGACGATTAGAGAGCTAATTTCTGAAAAGTAAAACTATGCTCAGTGCCAAACCTTTGCCACCCTGATGAAAAGGCATTACAATATTCCTATAGGGACATATAGTGTGTCTATGGTGCTTGTGAGCTTATAGTATTTTTTACCTCTTATGGTATCACAATAATATGTTTTATTGTCTGGTATTGGTATAGTATCCTAAAAATGATTAGAGGATTGCTATTCTTCTCTCACGTCAGGGCAGACTTTGAGTTCTGCCTATGTGCTGGGGCTACATGATTTTGGGTGCAATGCAGGTGTTACCCAAAACCACATGAAAGAATGCAGTGGTGTAAAAAGCACAGTAGTTGAAACTTCAATAAAAGACAAAATGGCAGCACTCACTTTTCTACTGCAGTATTCCAACAGAATGTAGATGTTTTCCTTGTCCTCGAAATGGTGATAAAAGTGCACAATGTGTTTGTGATGGAGCGCTCTGTGCAGCTCGATCTCCCTGTCAATCTACGGGGAGAGACACAAGACGGTCACGATTATCATTGGAGGCAATATCATGAAATCTGTCGTTCAAAGACCCCAGTGCGCACAAGCACACGCACCGGAGCTGCGCGCTTACCTTTTCCCGTTGGTGAGGTTTGGAGACGCGTGTATGTGGGATGATTTTGGCCGCGTAAACTTTGCTGGTGGAGAGGTCGGTCATCTCATAACATTTCGCAAAACCTCCCTGGAAAGAGGAAAAAAACACAGTTAAATGCCGTGTCTTGAGGTTGCGTCGTAAATCCAAAAGCCAAATACAATTTTTACGCCTGAGCTACCTTTCCCAAAACTTTTCCACGGCAGTAGCACTTCCCCGTTGCAGGATCAGTGATTATTCTGGCCATCTCGGACGGCACACTGCGGTCATCCACTCTCTTTCTGCGAGGTTCGCAGGACCTCTGCGTCGATTCGCACATAGTGTCACTGTTGGTCGGCTGTGGACCGATATTCCTCAGTATTTCCATGGAGGGGCGACACTGTAGCTTTGCCTCCTGCACTCAGAATGCAGCCCGGAGTGGCTGTCTGGGTAATTTATAGTCTGGCACCCACCCCTTTTGTCTGCCACCCTCTCTCTGACGTCACGGCGTGAAGCGAGAGCATGGGATCTGATAGGTGTCGGCTCACTTTAATGTACATTAGTGTTGATGATGATAGTCATGATGTTGAAAAGACCTACATAATCTATGTATAGCCTGCGGATTCTTGTTATCTAATCTAATAATATATCTCCATCATGATCACGACCACCACCACCACCATCATAACATAACATAACATCATAACAGCATCATCACTCTCTACTACAATAATAACAACCAAACAATTGCCATCATCGTAACCAAAAACACACTATGGCATGCATAGTACCGACCTTGTCAGACCAACCTTGTTCTGTAGCTTACCCCATGTGTAGTTAGTAATATGAACAGATGAAGGCACCTTTTACATTTTGGGGCCCAATATAATTTGTAATTTATGAAGTCTGTTGCACAGTCGTTGAAATATCCACCATGCAGAGGATCAAAAAATTGTGTATTCTATTCATGCTCACCCTTTTCATCCTGTTTTTTTTGCAGAAATCTCAATTTGGAGCACTAGCACCACCAGCTGGAGATGTTGGTAGGTACTTTATTAATCCCCGGGGGGAAATTTCTGTGTCACATCAGGTTTAAATGCTTGGATTCCATATGGTACAGAAACAGTCTAATCCTTTTTTAACTTAAACTATGCATTTACAAAAGACTTCAGTTTGACATTAAGCCTGAATCTCCTGACAGCTAGGCTTTATGTGATTGTCTGAGTGTTGGTGGCATCATATTGCAAGAGGTGTGTTGTCATATAGGTTGCAATGGAATGTATACAATTTAAGACTACAGTATCATACGACTATTCACTGTAGATGCAAGGACAGAGTTAGGGATAAGCTATGCAAATGGAACATGACAGTTTCCACACACTCAGGACTGAAGACAGAAGCAACTTCCATTTGGAGGGGGTCAGTTAAGGCCAATTCTGATTAATTACACCCAGCGTGTGGTGTGACTAAAAATGTGTTTATTCAGTTCACAGTTTGGAACTCCTTTAAATATCAGTTACTAGCTATTTCTCCACACTAAACAGATTATATTGTGAACTAAACAGACCAACAGTCCATTCAGTGTTATATGTTGTGTCCAACATTCACATAATCTGAATTATAACGGACAAAAGATGCATGTGACTTTGCGGTTACATACAAATGAATTGTACAAAAGGCAATAGTAAGTATTAAGCAGTTTTATTAATGTGGGAAGTAAAATGTGTTTAGTAGCAGAGCAGAGCCACAGACAGAGTTGCTCGTTGGCAGCCTCAGCCATATTGTCGATAGCAGTGCATGACTGTATTTACAATAACATTGTCAATGAAATGATAAAGGTTCAGTATATACTGGCAGTGCATAGAATTAGTGCAAACGCTCCATGGGCTGAGTACTGTTAAAACCATCCCAACATCTTGCTTATTCAAGGTGTCCTTAGCAATCTTGCAATGTTCTATTAGCGAAGAGATCTTCCAAAAGACAGCATCGCTCCAGATCAGTGCTCAAATCACCAATTTACCCACTATATACATACGTAGCTACTCAAGAAAATGTACTGAAGGTGGCTATAGCTGAATTGGTAGTGATGTTAATCCCTCTAAATGTACAATTTTGTTCAGATGTCATCTGTGAAATCAGCAGTTAGTGCTGTTGAGGATCGTGGAGCTGGGGAACAAAATAACCCAGAGATGTGATCTATACATTTCCAAGGCTTGAGCGTACAGTGCTGATGTCATATGCCCAAGTCTGATCGAGTCCAGAGCCGACAGATGAATGGTGTGGCCAGTGGGGGAAGGGGAAGCGACAAGCGACGACACATGCATCATCAGGAAGCTCTTTCAACAGCTTCTCACCCAGCACCTCCATCTGGTGACCAATCAGAAAAGGCTGCATCACTCACCGACCAATCAAATGGTATCTAACCATATCATTTAATATAGGTAAGACGTGGGGTTTATTTCTTCCTAAATAACTTAGAAAGCAGCAAGAGATCTGTAACCAGAAAAATAAATAATTCTGCATGGGATGAAAACCCACCACTCCTGGAGCAAGGAAAACTGTCACATTGTTGTATGTTGATAGATCAGTCTATGAGAAAAGAAAGACACACGGTCAAACAAAAAAACTCATTAAAGCATTAAACCAATAATTTCAAAATTAACATCATACCTTCCAGAAGTCTTTTTTAACAAAGGTTGCCTGGCTGGGAGGTACCCTGGTCCAACGGGCCTTGCCCCTGGCATACGCCAATAGCGTGGAGTTAATTTCAAACCCAGTGCACTGGAAACCAGCGGAAGAGCTCGCAAACACCTGGGGAATCAAATCTGATGATCTAAAACCTACTAAGAACAAGAACAACACGCACAAGGGCACACACTCACAAATAAACTCTCTTTAACAGACTATGAAGCACCCAGTTTCCCAGTCAGACTTGCACTCTAGTTTATAAATAAAGCACATCCCACTAACCACTCTTCCATCTCCTGAGCCCAGATCTGCTAAGCGACCTCTCCGTCCCTCGAGCAGTTTCATAATGTTCAGTGTCTGATCTTTACTGGAAGGCAAATAAGGAACCTGAACCACAGTGAGACCACAAGTCAATATATGTAACAGGTTATACAATAACAGTATATTATTATAACACACATCACTGTCATCAAGATGGTGATGAGGAGCTACAACATGGGAAGGAAGAATGAGTTTGTTTCAATGCAGCTTTCACTTTACTCCTATTGTAGATATGCTTTTCTAAAGTTAAATTCTGAGGGAAAATCCAATAAATAAAATTCACATTATTACAATCTTAGACAGTCCAATATTTAAGAATATTAACCACAATTTCCAAATAAAAGAAATCAAAGAAACAGGGATTCATCATCAAGAGAAAAATACTCCAGGTGCTCCATTGAATTGGAGATTGACTTTAGGGACTCAAACTTTAGAATATATCCTTTATCTTTCAAATCAACTATTTTCACTGTAGAGCCAACAGAAGCAAAACAAAAGTATTTATTAAAAAAGTGGCCTAAAAGCCTGCTGACTACTGTCACTGTATCCTTGAAATTGATCTCCCATTCACTGTCATGGCACTGGTCCACAATTTCTCTCTTCGTGATGAATTCAACAGAGCTGTGGCTCTCTTGGCTTTTCCTGTGGTCGGGTGGATTTTCTGTTGGGAACATGTTCGGCATAACACATTTATTATGATTCAGTTGACTGGATAAACATTGCATGATGTGATGACCCCATAAAACACAGGTAAGAGGGCATACATAATTAGATTTTCCATTATCCTTTGCCATAATATCAAATCCCAACAAATGCCACGTTTCCATGCAACAACAAGTGCCGTGGTTTCATCATTACCCAATTGCTGATTATCTGCTACTGATCATGATGTTTTATTCTGACCACACAGCCAGTGATCAAATAATCATCATTATAGACTTACCACTTTCTCCTTTTTCCATATTTGTTGCTAGCACACAACACTATTGTTACTGAGCAAGTTATGTTCTGTCTCGGCTTATTTTGTCTGATTTCACACAAACATGCAGTATTGTGGTAGTTGTATTTTTGCACTAAACGTGGAAAAAGTAAATTTCAAGTACCTTGAGGCTTCTAGGGATTTTGTGAAAGCCAGGCATGGCAAAGAGGCTCCATATCCCATAAAGGCCTGTGAGCAGAGCTCCTGTGGAGGCAGTCAGGATGTGGTTCTCTCTGCTGCGTGGAGGGAACCTGTCTTGGTCTTGGAGAATCACCTCAATAGAGTCCTCCATTGAAAACTGTCTTTTAGATGGATGAAAATAAAGCGAATGAAGGTTTCCATTAAAACACTGTAATCTAAGAACAGAGATTGCTACATCTTCTGAAATGTTACTGTTTTGTAAGGAAATGTCTCTGCAGATTTCTCATTCAATGAATAACGTTCATTGAAATACATTTACATTTCTAAAATGGTGGATATATAATTTTGTAAAGAAACCAATCACAGGCTGTATTTATTTATTTCAAGAGATCTATCCATTATAGGTAATAAAAAAAAATCAATCATTACCAGAACATACTGTATGAACATTGCCAAGAAAAATATCACGAGCGCTATTCCTAACACCAGATGGTGCCACTGTGGCCTAATACATCATCCAGAGCACCTTCTAGAAAAGTTTTGTTTACCACGCTTCAGCGTGAAAGAAACTATCAGGAATAGCAGCTCTGCTTCTGAAATAGACGAACAATTTCAGTAGAATTAATTTAAAGAAGAATCCAGCACTGAAGACCAAGTCAACATGCAAACACCTTCGACAGACTGGCTTCGGGTTTACTAAATAAATCCAGACTATTTAAGAGGAGGAAAACAAGTGGATGCTTGGTTAACCTAGGCAACAAGATATGTTAACAATTTCTGCACATTCGTTAAGAGATTACAAGTTTGCAGCCTACCTGACATGCCCCCTTGTCCTCTGCTCACTCACCAGCCTCGCAGACAGAAAGTCCAATCAAAGGACAGCCACTGGTCAACATATCCCGCCCTGCAACGTTACACAACCCTTATCAAATGCCTGCCAAGTGACAAATGCAAGTGGTTGTACGTCAACATGGAAGCAGATTGTAGCCTACGTATTTATGTAATCTCTGTTGTGTCTGGTTCCGCAGTTGAGTCTTAGGGCATGTTAGGCTATTATAGGTTGGTTCTGTAGTGTGAGACAGGGAATGAGACATAGGACTATTTAAAACCCACAAAAACAACTCACACGATCACTAACACAGTCACGTGGTACCGTTTTATCCACAGCGAAATACTATTATTGCATTAACAATATGCTACTACAATAATTACAATGTTGCAGCTCTCAATGCACAACAAGCCCATCAACCTTAAGGAGGGCCAGTGCAATTGAAGGATTACATATACCACTTCGACCAGGCCTCATCCCGCACCGCTTCTATTGAAAGGCCCATAATAATTTTCATCACCACTCACGCCCCTCGTCTATTTACTCAGCCGCTTGTTCTCTGGAGCGGAGCTTGATTTCTGGGCGGGGGATGGCAGCAAGACCGAGAGTGACGCAAAAGGAGAGGCCATTATTGCCTCTACAAAAATAAATTAATTTCTAAGAGGTTCTGTGTACCTAGTGGGAATTTATTACACTGCAGTGAATGCGATTTTGAAACTGGATATACACACTTTACTTCACTGAAGCTGAAATGGACTTGTATGGGAAGGTAAGATGCAGTTGTTTTTTGATGGGGACGGAGGCTGTAAATGAAAGAAAGCATCAAACACTGTAGCCTATTTGTAAGAACTGATTATAGGCCTACATACATCCACAACGTGTTCTAGAAAATAATGAGTATTATTTAAAGATTGAACATAGGTCCACAGATATATTATGTTATTTTATTAAAGTCAGTAGTTCACGGGGAACGTCTGCACGCGATAATCTCTGTTGAGAGATATTATGTTAGGTTAGGGGTGAAAAAGAGGGTACGGGCTCAACAACGATTTTCTACGCGTCCAAAGTAAATCATACAGCTGTTGACAGTTGGGTACGCTGCATGCCGAGTAATGTAGTCAAATAACCCCCTGTGTTGCCATTCTCTGCGTTTGTACTGATGCTGTAAAAAAAACTACAACCCCCATCTTGTTCTCCACGACGTCAGAGAGACGCACAAAACGCACTCTCGCTCGTTCTCTATGGAAAGCCTTGTCAGGGGCGCGTGCCAGATCCGAACCGAAGGGGACAGCTCCCAGGTGCTGAAATTGGTCGCTGCTAAAAAAAAAAAATCCTAAAAAAACCCTCAACGCCTGCATTAGACACAAATAAAAATCGTATTCTGCCAGAGAGAGAGAGAGAGAGAGAGAGAGAGAGAGAGAGCGAGAGAGAGAATATATACATAGAGTTCTGTAGGATTGCCAGCTGACCTGGCTGAGCCTGTTCTGACTCGTTCCTGTTCCTCGGCGCTCGCTGGTGTTCCCTCGAAGCCAACGCCCTACACATTCCCCCAGTGCAGCACAAGGCTCGGCTTCCTCACCCTCAACACCCTATCCAACCCTTGTCACAATTATTCCCCAAACAGCTATTCTTAACTAAAGCAAGGTGAGAGAGGCCAGCGAGCGCGGAGGAACATGACCTGGCTATTGTATTCTAGTCCTGGGTCCTATTCTACAACTTAAATAGCCTTTGAAACCTCCCATCTGAAATCAGAGCGCTAAGTAATGGATCCGGGTTGTTTTTTCCAGTCGCTGTTAGTCAAAGAAATCATAAGTGTACATTGTTTCTCCACATACAGTCATGTCTTGTGAGATATCGAGACTGAAGAGAGAGGCATTCTCCATTAGAGCCCCTATACTGTGGAACAACCTGCCTGAGGAGCTAAGACTCGCTAAATCTGTCCTTTAAATCTCCTTTAAAATACAAATGCTTTCTGTAACAACTCATTCTCAGTGCTCTGTAAACTGTTTTTGAGAAGGTGCTATACACATAAAGTATATTACCATTAAGGAAAGAAAAGAAAAAAAAAGACTCATGCCATTTTGATTTAAGACAAAAAAGGAACAAGTCTCTTAAGGTATGACTCATGATGAATGCTGAGGATATCCCATGACGACAAAAGGAATTTTGCAAAGCGGCCAAATTGCAGAACTATTAAAACCTCTCCCAGATTAACACCTCAGCTGATCTCCATTACAACAGTGGAAATCTGGTCAATGGTTCTTGCCCTTCGGGTAGGGGTGTGTGATCAGTAACAATGGTCCACCGTCCCTCATGGAAAAGATTTTCTGCTCTACTGATAGATTCATTGCTCAATTGTGCTCAGTCTGCCTAAGTAGAGTATATTTTATTGCAGACCTAACTTTCTATTTCCATGTATGACAACATTGATGACTGGAGCAGTGATATATGGTACTGAGCTGAGGAAAAGTAAACAGCCCTAAACAATACAACAGTATGTAATGCTGTTTCTTAAAACTAAATGTATCATGTACGAGGTGATACCAACTAATATAATAGCTTATATAATAGCTTATTTCTCACTGGTCCGCTCTCTGATCTAAAGCACTGAAAACAGGCCCGTAGAACGAGGCTGAGTGGGTGTTTTTCAGCAAACAAGAATGAGAATACAACTGAGCTGAGGCATTTCCCTTAGAAAGTATTTTATCGCCCCTTAGCATTCAAACTCATACTGTTGTTTGACTTAAGTGTACCCTTTCTTCCCCCTGTGCCTGAGAACTGAAACAGAAAGCAGCCTTCTGCAATTGCAAATGTGCCATCCTGTTACTTGACACATGTAGCACAACAGCGATGTGATAACCAAACAGGCAACAAAGAGGCGCTCTCACTAAATGTGAGAGGTGGAAAATCAGGCAACCATAACAAACTGCACAAATAAGTATTGATGTTTGATGTATACATTTTAAATAATTTGCAATAAAATAAGTCACCAAAACTGTTAATTGAACCCTTACTAGGAAAGGTCTCTGCTCTCATATGTGGCTCAACAACTCTCTGAATGCCCAGATCGTGAGTAAGAAGAGATACGCCACATGGCCAAAAGTACGTGGACGCCTGCTCGTCGAACATCTCATTCCAACATGGGATAAGAGCATAAGAGCACTATGCCGGGCTATGATGCTGGCCGATTAGGCCTGGCAGTCGGTGCTCCAATTCACCGCAAAGGTGTTGGAGTTCTTCCACACCGATCTCAACAAACCATTTCTGTATGGACCTTGGACTTTGTGCACGGGGGCATTATCATGCTGATACAGGAAAGGGCCTTCCCCAAACTGTTGCCACAAAGTTGGAAGCACAGAATCGTCTAGCATGTCATTGTATGCTGTAAGATTTCCCTTCACTAGAACTAAGGGGACCCAACCATGAAAAACAGACATTATTCCTCCTCCACCAATATTAACAGTTGGCACTATGCATTCGGGCAGGTAGCGTTCTCTTGGCATCCGCCAAACCCGGATTCGTCCGTCAGACTGCCAGATGGTGAAGCGAGAGTCATCACTCCAGAGAACGTGCTTCCACTGCTACAGTCCAGCAACGGCGAGCTTTACACCACTCCAGCCGACGCTTGGCGTTGGTGATCTTAGGCTTGTGTGCGTCTGCTCGGCCATGGAAACCCATTTCATGAAGCCCCCAACAAACACTTCTTAGTTTGAGACTCGGTAGTGAGTGTTGCAAACGAGGACAGACATTTTTTACAGCACTCGGCGGTCCCGTTCTGTGAGCTTGTGTGGCCTAGCACTTCGCGGCTGAGCTGTTGTTGCTCCTAGACGTTTCCACTTGACAATAAGAGCACTTACAGCTGACCGAGGCAGCTCTAGCAGGGCAGAAACTTCACAAACTGACCTGTTAGAAAGGTGGCATCCTATGAGGGTGCCACTTTGAAGGTTACTGAGCTCTTCAGTATGACCCATTCTACTGCCAATGGTTGTCTATGGAGATTGCATGGCTGTGTGCTTGATTTTATATACCTGTCAGCAATAGGCGTGGCTGAAATAGCTGAATCCACTAATCAGAAGGGGTGCTCTCATACCTAAAACCATCACCTTCCTACCTCTTAATGCTGATAATGTATCATTTCGTGTCAGAGAATTGACTTTAAAATATTGTTACTTGTCTACAAGACACTAAAGGGTCTAGGACCAAAATACATCGCCGCAGAGGTGTAAAAATCCAGGTTCAGAAAGTAAAAGGACTTGCCAGAGTTTTATTTTGATATTCATATTAGTTCCATTCTACAGCATGGGGAGGGACGAGCAAGTGTGATCACCTGGTTAAGAGCACAGGTGGAGAAAAATACTGGCAGGACTTTTACTTTGTGAACCTGGGATTTTACAGCTCTGCTGACATGCTCACCCAATATGAACCCTCAGACCCCTCAGGTCATCTGGGACAGGTCTGCTAACGGTTCCCAGAGTCAAACAGGGTGAAGCAGCGTTTAGCTACTATGCAACCAATAGTTGGAACAAACTTCCAGAAGAACTGAGACTTGCTCCCACAATAACTACTTTTAAGTCCAGACTAAAAACGTTTCTGGTCACCACTGCTTTCTGCTGAACTGTAAACCTGCACTATGACTTTTATTTTTGTTTGTTTTGTTATTTCTTGTAATTAACCAACTATATGTTTGTAATGTTGCATCACGCTAGAGTAGGACTCAGATTGTGGCCACATGGTTGTTATTTTTATAAACAGAAACAGCAAAATAAACTAGCTAGCAGCTAGTTTTCTCTCTTCATAGTACATGCGGATTTTTTGTAGTTATTTTTTTCTGTGTGCAAACAGTAGCGCTGAATATGTATTTCCTGTGTGTGTGTGTCTTTAGTCACCACTTAATCTCTCTTGTGGTTTCTTTTTTTGGAACAGCAGAGACTGAAATTACACAACAAATATGACAGAAGACTGAGTGGGCGCTTTGTTAAGTGACAGTAGTTAGATATCCGAGTTAGAATTAGTCATGAAGATAGAAAAAGAAACAAAACGATAACCTGGTTTCAACAAAATCGTATCATCCTGTTCTATTAATTCAGAACTGCAGGTTGCAGCAACAGTATCAGATCAATAAGAAAGACTAAGCCAGCAAGCTAATAATTATCTAGCGTACGTGAGAGAGAGGATTGATTTTGTTTTTTTATAAACACAAAATATCAAAACTGACCTGTTTTTTCCTTAAAACAGAATCCAAGTGAAAGCTCTGTCCCCTTATCGATTTCACCAATTCAATCTACTTCTAGGAGATGAACATGGAGAGGACAAGCTCTTCTTTTAAGATTTGAGACAATTGAGACATCGATTATGTGGCTCACTGTCAGGAAAGCGATCCTGATGTTTCGTACACACATGGTCAGCAACCACAAAACCAATCTATGCCTTTCACACAAACAGAGATCCAAGCTTCAGGTTCTTATCACCCCTACACTGTTGAAGGTATGGGACTGCTGTAACAGACATGGGTGTCACTAGTTTAGGGCAGTGGTTCTCAATCCTGGTCCTAGAGGCCCTAGAGTACTGCTGCTTTTCTGTCCTACCGGGTAGTTGGGACAGAAACCCAGAGGACAGGATTGAGAACAACTGGTTTAGGGGTTTTAGCAGACGGCCAGCATTGCATCAGTGACCTACCTCCAGCACTGGACCGGCCCCCAGAATGATCCGTTCCACCCCGCTGGTGTACCTCTCCTGGCTGAGGGCAGTCAGGCAGTGGATGAGATAGCTGGTGCTTTCAGTCTTCCCTGAGCCGCTCTCCCCAGATATGACAACGCACTGGTTGGCCTGCTTGTTTAGCATCGCACGGAAGGCCACGTCCGCTACAGCAAATATGTGAGGACTCAGTTTGCCCAGCGGTTGGTTCTTGTACATCTTGACGTACATGGGGTTGTAGTAAACGGGCAGGAACTTATAGGGGTTGATGGCGATGAGAGTGCCACTGGCGTAGGTGTAGATTTTGTGTTTGTAGAAGCGCTGGCGTAAGGCCTCCAGAATACTGTCCTCAGTCAAGGTGGGGATGTTGCAGAGGTCGTCATAGTCTTCTCCGCTGTTTGCTACCTGGGTGCCTCCATCTTGGGCCTGCTGCTGTAGGATGAAGTAGTACCCCTGGCTCTGAGGGTGCCATTTCTGGGCCTCTGGAGGCCACAGCAGGAGTCTCTCCACAGGGCAGTCCCCAGCCTCCAGCCTCCTCTCCTCCCCTCCGCTCTCCTTGAGCTCCAGCAGACTGTAAGCCTGGCTCACATCCAGGCCCAGAGTGGCCACCGCGCTCTGGATGACGGCAGTCGCAGTGTCCCCGGCACTGACCTGCAGGGTACAGTAAGCAGCGGTGTCCTGGGACAGCCTGGGGTAGATCTGCAGAACATGGGCCTCTGCGCCCTGACCAGCAGACCCGACTCCATCCATAGTGCTCATGCTGACACACTGAGGCAGGCTTCAGCATACCTCACTGTCCCAACCCTCGACCAGCATCTACTGTACAGAAACACAGGAAGACAGAAGAGTAGAAATGGGGGAAAAAAGGGGAAGTGAAATGAAAAGTACTACCTCATGTGACACACTTTGTTTTATGTTTCAAACTTTTTTTTTCTTTTTAAATTAAAACTTCTTTTTTTACGTTATCTATTCAACTTTCTTGTACATACTTGTCCAACAAGCAATTACTGAATTACTGAAAACAGCAATGTAAAAACAGAAAAGAACACGTCTGTCTTGCTGTTACCGCATATTACCACGCAACCACACGTACATAAAACACCGAAAAAATGTATATTTCCCATTATTCCCATCAAAATTCCCCACTTTTCATATGCCCAGGTGACAAGTGGCAAGCGTCAAACACGACCAGACGGTAAAAAATAAAGCTTACTTTTCAACGAAGAGCACTCATTTCATTTCTGGAAATAAAAACACTGCTGACATCAACAAGGAAGAGCTCTGCACCCCGGTTACTCCAATTATACAACTCGAGGGGGGAGAAAAAAAAAAGTTTCTTCACCTGGCGCTTCCCGAAAAGGTGAGCAACGAAAGAGCTTCTTCCTAATTTTAAATTGTGCAAAAGTAATTTCCCAAACGGTTCACCCCCGTAATTCCTTTTATAAATCACAGTTAAAAGCCTTATTAAGATGTCCTCGTCGTCCTGCCTGGTCGGATAGTTACTTCCTAGATTCCTCCTCACACGCCGTCACGTCGACGAGGTGGAAATAAGTGGATGGTTTCCCATTACCCATTTACCCATTACCAGAAGAGATACAACTGCGAAGCAAACACCAGCACACTTTATAATGGCGGAAAGAACTATCCCTTTTTTATTTTATTTTATTTTTTTACAGAAAGGGATAGTTGATAGAGGTGTGACAGACTTGCCAAAAAACCCCGTTGCATTACAGTTTTATCTCAATGTGTGAGAAATTTAATTCACCTGGTTTGTTATTATTAGGCAGCTGCGAGCTTTGGGCGACCCCTAGTGGATTCTCACGGTATTACCACACGCTCACTGCACATTTCTATTTCTCGTGATGAAAACAAATCACTATAATGTCCCTGTAATATTCCAGTAGGGACTTAATACTCAATCGTGCTGTATGATAGTTTTCTCCCATTGTCCCACTATATTATTCCCATAATATTCTTACAGGATATTGTATTTAGTTTATCCTCATTCTTCCTTATCCTAATCCTATTTAGTTTATGCTTAAGATTTTTTCTTTTTTTGTAAGGGGAATCAATTAAGGAAATTCATGTTAAAAAAACAAATCTTAAAACTGTCCAATGTTAGTTAGTTTAACAGAAGTTAATTTAACAGAATTTAACAGAAGTTAAATGACTAGTGCAATTGGATACCTGTATAGAGTTTACACAGGTCACATAACCTGTAGCCCAAAGGTAACACTGTCTATGTTTAGATCCATAAGCAAGTTGATTTTGAAACACTGGAATACCCACTGCTGCAACTGCTGTCTGTAATTGGATCTTTTTTGTTTTACTTTTTGGAACTGATACGTCTTTATCCCTGAGATTTTTTTTAATCTCACCTGCACAAATTTGTACTTTTTCCTCTTTTTTCATTGTATTTTATCAGTTGACTTAATTAAATTCACATACCTAAACTACACTAGTTAAACTAAACTATCCATATGGAATCACCTTTGGATGCCACAACAGAGCAGTTTGAGAGAAAAGGCTGTTGAAGATTGACAACAAGCTGCCAAATTGAGAGCAAGTATTTTATTGCTTACAAAGGTCCTTGATACACTCAAACCTTTTGAGAATGAAAAATCACAGTCGGCGCACTTTGTAGCTGCTACATTGTTTTGAGTCTGAATCAGCAATAATCCACACATGTAATTATTGAATAAAAAAAAGTCCAGTCTGCATTTTATGGTATCACAACATGGATTTAGTCAGGCATCACATATGTGCAGTGTAAAGAAAAAAAATCAATCACTTTCACTGTTTAAATTTTCTAGCTATTCAATGAGTGTTTTTACTTTACAAACAGGCTATGTGGATTACTGCACACGCCTGCAGAATTCTTAATACTGCAGTCCGTGAGAACACGCCTCAAGGTTACAAGTAATTGTGTACATGGCACCGTGACAATCGAGGCCACCCAAAACCAGTAACATGACTTATGATGATCAATTCTGCTGATGCTAAAGCTGCACCCGTCTATATGGGTATATCATGACTGCATACGTGAGAAGTGGTACATCCTCATTTAGCAAAGAGCCTTGCAGACGCACTGACAGCTTATTATACTGTGAATAATGAAGAGAGGCACCGTAAACAGTTACTTAGCACAAATCAGCTGCTGTTGAGTATCCACAGAGGCAGGCAGACACACACACACACACACACACACACCGTTCCTTTCTCAGCACAAACCAGAATCGATAAAGCTGACAATTTGTCTGCCGCTGTTTGCTGTAATACAGATATTTATGGTGATTTATGGTATGGTAGTTATGAACACTTTAACGGTGATGATGATGATGATGATGATGGTTACGATGATGTCAGTGTTGATGGCATCACATTAGGTGTCACTCTTGTTCCTGCTGGACTGAGCCAGTTCTTTAAAGACACACTGAATCCAGTTCAGTAGGCACAGGAGTACACAACCCCAAATTCAAGCATTGCCACAATCCCACCAACACACACTTGGCAACTTAAAGAAATAATACATTTGTTTTTTAGGAAAACATGAAGAATTTCAGTGCAAAAAGATGGCACTTACTCTTAGATGGCATGCAATTAAAACAGCTTATGGTACTATTTGAGGTACTATTGAAAAGGATAGCGGGCAATGTCCATAGTTGACACACTAATAACACTTTTATACACTTAGAAACATCAAACGTTGAACTTCAGGTAAAAATATTTTCTCAAAAAAGATTGAATAGTGTTGAGTATGAACTCCTCAGACAGTTAAAGTAAAAGAAGGATGATACCGTGCGAGCCACTGCTGCATTAGGCTACTGACTATTGTTAAAGGTTTTTCTTCTCAGCCATGAAACTCACGTGAACCAAGGACAGCCAAATACCGTACAGTGTGTCTGGACACGCAAGACTTTTACAGCATTCCTGCTTGTTTCACAGGTGGCCTCAACTCTTTTCCATCCTTTGTGTCCTCTTCTCTCGCCTCTGAGCAGAAACCTTATGTAAGAACTCATGCTTTCATGTCAGACACTGAACTTAGCCACTGTGAACAATCCTTGTTTGGTTCAATGGTCACTAATGAGCTAAGTTCTGCATCTTCAGAAAAGTTACTCCCTGGCGACGTGCAGAGGAGGGGAGGTGGCGAGCATCCAGCTATTTGAGCCAAAACATGAGATCTGCACAGATATACAGATCAGTATATATGTGGAATAGTTTGATTATACAACTCACAGTGAAACGTCTTTGTTGTTGAATGTACACAACACAAAAATATCATGAAATTGATTTGATGATTGATTGGAATCATACACGGTAATGAAGTCCCCTGCCTTCACCACCGGCTGCTTTATTTCACTGATTTATCCAAATGACACGCACAGTCGTCGTGGGAGACATCGAAGCAGACTCTGTAGGAAGAAAACAATCAGAAATATCATAAAAGTACTTAGGTCTATAAGGTCTATTACCATTAACTCAAATCTTAATACACCGTGTAAATAGCAAATCTCAAACCACTCCTCAGATTCAATTACTCTAAAATAGACAAGCTATAGGGTAGCTTGTTATTCCCTGGAATTGAGAGCCAAATAAAGACAGCTTTGTAAACTGGATGACTTCTAGATGTTTGATAAATATATGTAATATATATAATAAATACAGCTATCAGCTTTCTCTTTTCACTTGCGTATATTCCCTCCCCCCCTGGCCCTGAAGAGTCTCTCCCTCATCGTTTGTACTCAGATAGTTTGTCTGAGCCTCAGGACACGGGGTCAGTTTTCAGAATAAACTGTTAGTCCACCCAACAGTGGTCTCATGACATCACAGCTCAGTGGAAAACAACTTACTCTCACGTTCATGTTCCTTTGAGCTGGAGCCTTACCAGCAAGCTTGTCACACACATAAAAACACATAAAAACGCACACATACTACATAGTGTATGCACGCATTTGCACACACACACACACAAAATCAACTCTGCCTTGATATTCCTCAGGACTGTTTCTTTAAGCCAATTGAAATGATACACTATGAAAGTGTCATATGACCATGTTTTTCTCAATCACCTCTTTTCTCGTCGAAGGTGCGATGGTTAAATCACAGCAAGTCAACAAGAACGGGGATAAATATGGAGATAATGTGACTTAATAACAGTATTAATAAGAATATTGTGTTGTTTCTGTTGTTGATCGCTTCTCCACTGTTGCCTCCCAAAATAAACATCATCACAGGCTCTCTACGCAGGTTGAATTGAATTTCACACTGCTAAACGTTGTAAACACAACCCAGGAGTTGGATTAGTTTCAAGGGTATCAGTGTCCAAGTGAAGTTACCTGAGCTCGACTGTCATTATGTCATTTTTCACCCTGCTTCAGGAGAAGAAAGGGCAGCTACAGCCTTTGTCATCCCGCCGCCGCCTCCTCTGGTGGAGAAGAAGCATGATGATCCATCCTGGGATTAAATAAACAACAGGACAAAAAAGCCTCCAGGTCCACGGTACTACTATCACCCTCACGCAATACTTTATTTAACCTTTATTTATTCTGGCTAGCCTTGCTGAGATCAGGGACCTCTTTTACACAGGAGTCCCAGGCGAAGACAACAACAGCAGATTAAGTTAGAGACAGGAAAAACGCTAAAACATTTCAGGACTAGTAAGGTTGATCCCAGATGGAGTGGGAGGAAGAGAAGGATCGACAAAGAGAGAGAAAGAGTGGCACAGCCCTAAATCAGTCTACACAAGCATCCTGTTCAGTAGTACTATCCTCTTACTATGAAAAAGATGAACGCACACATATCAGGAATCAAAGTTTTGTAATTGATAGTGTAGTGTATCATTCCCAAAACACGGTGTGGATTTCCTGTTTCGCACACAATTTCTTACATCCCATCCCATATACCTCCTCTACTGACCTGGGAGTTCAGATACCAACCTCACGCCAGTTCCTCCATGCTTTCTAGAAGGTGTGAATCACAACTCACCAGTTTGTAAGGCCAACAAAACGCTGGACAATGATGGTGAGTGAAGGTGGACGAGAGAGAGAGAGAGAGCGGACCTCAACGTTGTCAAACCCGATATCTGGTTTCTCTGTCTGCTGTTGCATGTTCTTAGCAAGACAACGCTGCTTTCTGCTCCTCAAGCTGTTCAGTCTGAGGTCTGGGTAAAAGAGGGGGAGTATGTGTGAAAGAGAGAACGCACGAAAAGGGGGAGGGGAGAGTGAAGGGGGAGAGGGAGGAAGGGAGGGAGTGAGGATGATGGGACAGGTGTGGAATTTACACACCCTGCTGGTGGTGCACGCTATTGGCATATTTGCCTCAACGTGATGAGTCACGCTTCTACCGCCGCGCGTGGAAGTGAGAGAAAATGTGGGTTGCCTGTGCGCGCGAGAGAGAAACAAACTAAATAAAAGGCGTGAGATGTAGTATTTGCAAATAACGCGTTAGGAGAACTCAGAAAATGATGCTGAATCGACCTTCAGACACTTCCCTGCACTCACTTGGAGTGTCCTTACATAGCAAACACCGCCCCTCTGGAACGCCAAGCACATTAAAACAAACACTAAGTATTATTTGCAAACTCTACTGGATCCAGGTCTGGTTGTAACACAGCAGAGGAGAGGGAAAAGTTTCATCCTGCATCAGCCGAGGGCCCGCATGTCAGTCACTGCACCCTCCGCATCCATTCTGCCCTCTCTCAGTCAAGATGATTGTTTTGATTTGAAGGCTGCAACCCGATATCCAGCGCTTCCATACATGGCTGGTACGTGTCACTGTCCCTCTATACCAGGGCAGCGGGCTGACAAAAGAGAGGCTGTCTTGAGTTTTTTTCTTCTCGCCTTTTAAGAGCACTCTGCAGTGTGCTCCTCTCTGGCCCCTAATGCACTCGGTCCATTTAGCAAGGCAGAGCTGTGAAACCCAAGATCACAGGCATGGTCAAAAACAATTTCACCCTCTGATTGAGCCAATATCCAATACACATTTTGAGGAGACACAGGAATCTGATACCTATTACTCTACATTTGCAATACGCACCCTTTGCACATAGTTGTTTATTTGTTGTCAACAGAGCATGCACTTGGAAGTACATGCAACCTGTGTCTCTAACAACATTACCTTACATCGAGTCCCAGACCTTAGTTTGTCATCGTAACCCCAGCCATTACATCCACTGCGGTGATGAGGGCAGAGAATTCACAACACAAACTTGTTAGGATGAGAGAAGAAAAGCAACTAGCAACTTCAACTAGCAGCAACTATTCTATGATTTGATCCCGTTTCTCAGGATCATTGTTGTGGAGCGTGAGTTGCCCTGAGCAAGAGGAGAAGGGGTGGCTTCAGTGTGAAACCAGATCCAGTCTGGAGTGATGGGCAGCGCATGGCGGGGTGTCCTGGATGCATTAGCCAAGGCTAATGGGTTAGCTGGCTCCAAGAGCCCTCCCTGTCCATTATCTGTGGCTATGGCTGGAACAGTTTGAAGGTAAACTGCGACTGACTGCTCTGATCTCTGGCAAGGCCTCGGGCCCGCACATCATTATGTGATCATGATCTCTCTTTATGTTTTAATGATGATAATGTTAATGGTGAGAGTTTCAGAGTTTCTATTGTCTGTCTGTCTGTCTGTCTATCTGTCTGTCTATCTATCTATAGTGCTTTTCAGAAAACTATAAAAAAGAAAAAACAAACAGCATGATAATATGATGAAAATCAATACCAAAAAGATAAAACCTCCTAACAACAAAGGTTGTATCAACCAAAAAGGATCAGCTGTGTAACGTATCAGACATTAGAGCGATCTATCTAACATTCATGGCTCGGCACATCAGCCAAGATGTGGGAGAGAGAAACGACCCCTGTGAGTTTTAAGAGCTCAATTGAAGGTGGATAATGAGGGGCTCGGTTTTCTGTCTTTGTATCGGGGTTCAGGAGGTTGGCACCAGCTGATCAGAGGCTACGGGAGGGGGCGTGATGGTGGAAGAGATCAGTGAGATAGGTAGGAGCCAGGTCACGGAGAGCTTTGAAGGTAGAGAGAAGTGGTTTGATCTGCATTCTTTGCCGAACGCGAAGCCAGCGGAAGCTTGGAAGGATGTGAGTAATGTGATCCGTAGAGCAGGAGTGAGCGAGCACACAGGCGGCCGAGGTTTGGACGTACTGCAGTTTGGAGGACTTTGGGGGATGTGCCGTAGAGGGTGCTGTTGCATTAATCAAATCCTGAAGTGATAAATGCTTTAGTAAGAGTTTCATCAGCTGAGTATGAGAATGAGGGAAAGAGAGACTGGCAATATCCTTGCCAGTTTTTCCTCAGTAGTTCAGTACGCTACAGTAAAAAACGAAGTAAAAAAATTATGACAGAGAACTTATTAGATGTCTTGGGAATCACTTGTATTTTTGAGTAAAGCTATATTGATTAATATAGCATATATGTTCTTAAAACAGATATAAAGAAGTTTGAACTGAGACGGATGTGGATATGAAAACAGATGAAAACAACATTTTGTTTATCTCCACTCTGTTTGCAACAGTGATTTATTTGTTTGGTCAGTCAACATGGCATAGCTGTCTCATTTTAGGTACATGAGCGCCACCCATTGATCATGATGAGAACATCCATCTGTTTCAGAAGTGATAAAGACATTCAGATTTTTTCAATCAAATGTCTGCAGTGATAAAAAAAAGAGAGGAAGAATTTAACAATGTTCTGTATGCAGGTTTGTTCGCTTTTGAAAAGAACAGCTGCAAACTGTGCACATACACATTCAACACCACCATATCCTGGCCTCTCAATGGGATTGGTAGATATCCAATTGCCTACCGAACAGGAAAACAACATGTGTGAGAATGGCTGGGTGACCCTTGACCCTCCCAGTGGTTTGTGGGAGTCAGTGACACTTGCACATTCCGAGCTGTCAGGCCTGCTGCACCTCCCCTCTCTTCTGTGGTACAAGTAATAAGAGGACCACAAAAACACTTTGCTTGTATCCCCCAGGAAGTGCACTTCAGCTAATTGCATTTAGTACATTTGTGTTCCATTCCAAACTGCGTTTTATCCAATGTTAGGGGAAAAAAACACTTAAATTAATCCTCCATTTGGTCATTTTTACAGAAGAGGTGAGACTTTTTTCAAACGGCGGGTATCTCATTTCAGAAAGTCTTCGTAAATTATCTCCCCATGAACTTGAAACATGAAAAGAAATAGAAATATCCTCAGGTATGTTCTTTCAGGGCCATGTTATTAGGGTCAGGGTATGTTTGCTCTGTGACTCTTGCTTTTGAAAGTTAAGTGAAAAGCCTATTCACTATCCGAGGCCAGAGAGTATAATAGATATCCACCACTTGCACGATGTGACACCGGCTTTTACAAAATGATCGATGGAACAAAGACAGAATATATGTCATGCAGGTTATTTCATATCCTGAGACCTTTCCTTATTTAAAAGTAACATTTAAGAAAAAGCAATAAGCTGTATTTTCAAATAAAGCTCCACATAGGGACAAGTAATTTTGAAATTAATGTCAAGGTAACATATTTTTTTATAAGAACTTCTTGAAATGAACCACACAAAAAAAGAAAGCATTCATCTTTCCTCTAATATTATTCAACAGCAGGTTTTTCTCAAGGCTCACTAAAAGCTTGTATGGCTCTGCTATGGCAGACTGTGAGTATCCATGCTCACTACACACAAGAAAAATGTGCAATATTTCATCATATATATTCAATAAAATGGATGTACAGTGCAGTATGTAAGTATTTGGACAGTGATACATTTGTTGTTGTTTTGGCTCTGTACTCCAGCACATTGGATTTGAAATGAACCAATGACATGATGAGGTTAAAATGCAGACTGTCAGCTTTAATTTGAGCTATTTCCATCCATATCGGGTGAACTGTGTAGGAGTTGCAGCCCTTTTTAGTCCTCCCATTTTAGGGGACCAAAAGTAATTGCACGATTGGCTGCTCAGCTGTTATTTGGACAGGTGTGTTTCATTTCATCCTTACTGCACAAGAGAGCTAACAAAAGGTTGATTCTAGGTGTGATATTTGGATTTGGAGTCTGTTGTTGTTGATATCAATCAGAAACAAAACAATAGATGTGTTGAAATCAACTGTTCTGGACATTGTTTAGAAGCAAGGACGCAAATAACCTGGTAGACCACGGAAGACCAGTGTAGTGGATGACAGAAAAAACCTTTTCAACTGTTGGACAGATGATACTTGCAAAGGATGCAAAGGATTATATCAAACATGATGACTTTTTAGTAAATTTTGATGTTAATTTGTCCAATAATTTTTGGTCCCCTAAAATGGTGGGATTATATATAAAAAGGGCTTTAATTCCTACATGGCTCACCCAATATGGATGTAAATACTGTCAATTTAAAGCTAACAGTCTGCACTTTAACCTCATAGTTTCCTCATTGTTTCATTTCAAATCCAATGTACTGGAGTACAGGAGCCAAGTGTCGCTGTCTAACGGACTACACTGTATACTATTATAGAGCTGTATCCATTTGTTTAGTATAACAAAATGCACCACAAAGGAAGAAGTAAAGGATGTATATATTTTATTATAGTGCCAAACTAAATTACAGTGAAACAGCTCAGAATTTCCTCAAAATAATCAATGTGGACCCTCACAAACACGTTTCTGCAGCACTACTGAACATGGAGACTATGACTAGTAGCCGCTCTAAATTGTTGTCCTGCTCTCAGAGGAAGAGAAAACGCTGTTCATCATCCGAAGGATCTTTTAGGAGAAGGATCATGGTGACTGACGCCAGCTGTTGGTAGAAAGAGGGGAACTCATTCATTTCAATGTCAGTAGAGTGGGACTCCCCTGTTGCTGTCGTGAAGATGGCAGCGAACAGCGTTGCTCAGAGACACACTGTCACTGACTCTGCTCTCTTTTTAGTCTCCTATTCACAAGTAGAACATAGAATATTCTACTTTTATTTGTGTCCCCTGTTGTTTTGTATTATTAAAGGTACAACAGGAAGTATTGTTTGTTT
>CABFOQ010026591.1:0-13842 GCA_900660455.1 Gephyroberyx darwinii | reverse complement strand
CGAGCTGCACCACGCCACCTCAGGCCTTCTGGACCAAACATGCCCAGACTGAAGTCATAGAGGTTAGACACACACACACACACACACACACACCATCCTCGATCATCTATCCTTCCTTGCTTCGTTTCTTCCTGCATGTTCCTTCCCTATTTTCTATCCACAAGTTTATTACAAACAGTTATAAAAGGCTATATCCACTTTGGGAAAACTAGTTCCTGTTTGTTGCCGAACGTTAAAAAAAAAAAGATTGGATGTTCATTTTCACATTCTTTTCAATTGCGAGATATATACACTACCGCTCAAAAGTTTGGGGTCACTTATAAATTTCCTTATTTTTTGAAAGAAAAGCAAAACATTTTTCAATTAAAATGACATTAAATTGATCAGAAATACAGTCTAGACATTGTTAATGTGGCAAATGACTATTATAGCTGGAAACTATGGAATATCTACATAGGCGTAGGACAAAATTATTATTTCAAGTAAAAATCATTATTTCTAACCTTGTCATTGTCTTAACTATATTTTCTATTCATTTTGCAACTCATTTGATGAATAAAAGTGTGAGTTGAAATTTTCTGGGTGACCCCAAACTTTTGAGCGGTAGTATATATTCTTATATTATTTCATTCTAACTACATTAAAATGCCTTACAAAGTCTTAAATTTAACTTGAATTTCCAGACAGCCTGCACCAAGCATTTTGGAATTGAACTCTTCATTTTTATTTTCAGTTTATAATGAAATGACTGAATGATATTATAATAATAAATCATATTAATTCACTGTTTCACATCCTCTATCACAGGGCACCAGTAATCCCATCTTCCTCAGCAGCATCGCCTTCTTCCAGGAGTCCAATATCAACCAACAGACGCAGGTCAAACTGGCCGTCTACGATGTCAAGGACCGCTCCCAGGGCACGGTAGGATGTAGAGCGCTACAGTCCATGTCCTCCAGGAATGTCTCTTCATATTGCTGGCTTTTATGGTTTACAATTGAACAGATGCATTGTTGCATGTTCCCGCCAGTGCGGAGAGCCTAGAATGTTTTAAGTGCTCTGACCTATAAACTGGGAAAAAACTCCCTCTTAAGGTCTGTTTTCTTTGATCTGAACCACAGTGTTCGGTTGCTTTTTAGCTTGACGGGCTTGTCTGCGCTCTTTGGCATAATTTGGTTTGGTTAGTTTGTTATTTTCCAGTAGTCAGTTCAGATTAAGTTGTTTTTAGTGTAGAGAAGACTAACCAGTTGTACCAAAAGCTTACTAGTAGTTTTCTGTCTTTCTTTGTCTTTCTTTCTGTCTCTCTCTCTAGATGTATATGTTGGGCTCAGCACTATTTCCTGTTAAGGAGTTGTTGCAGGACAAGAACCACAGGTTACACCTGGTACTAAGGTAACACACACACTCCTGACGTTTTCATATAGCTACTAATCTGTATCACTTCCTCCTCAGTCAGATGTTAGATGTCACTTTGTCTTTGTCACTATATTTGATTTAAATTGCATTGAATGGAAATCTATTGGAAATTGTCTACAGTGTTACACAGGGTAAAGTCTTATCAATGTTTTTAGATCCTAATATATATATTTTTATTACGTCTGATTTTGAAATGGTATGCATGGTGTCTTTCAGATAATTGTAAACAGTGGTTTGCTTTATGCTTGCCACTACTAGTACAGACAACATTTTGTCAACAAAGAAATAGTAAAGTAAAAATTGGCCACTAATTAAATTACCCTTTTCATTTTATCTCTTATTTTATTTCATTTGTTGTTTCGATGTACAGATCGGCGGAGAACGAACGGGTGGGGAACATCAGCGTGGTAGCGTGGCAGATGGAGGAGAAACGAGATCAGAGAACGCCAGTCGCTCACCTACCGGACACCATCAATGGCCGGGTACGGGGCTGGGAGGGAAGGAGGCAGCAGGGGGTTGGAGAGTTTGAAGAGCTCATTTCCAAAACGCTATATATATTGGGAAAGCAAAACCATTTCTTCAAGTTCATTAATTCATTCACTATTATTAATCACCGAGGATCCAGTGTGTAAATTTGTTACATTTTGTAAACCAAGGATGCATACTATTCTTTACAAAATATCATAAATTGTTTTAATTTTGTGCTGTCAGTCATTTTTGCAAGAGTTTGTGTCGCTTAATTTGAATTTAAGCACAACTTTATTCATCTCTGGGTCCATCTCAGACCCACTAACTGACCCAGTTCCAGCTCAACAGCCAGTTGCAGTTCCAAAACTGATTGTGATTTGGATGCTTATATCATGAGGTTAGGGTAAATTTATGGGAATTAACCCAATACTTATTTTGTGTGTATCAATCAGTCTGGGTGGCGTCTGTATGTCGTTCTGTCTGTTTATTACTGTAATATCCACAAAAGTCATTTAAACTTCTGTATGTCATATTATAAACATTTCACACTGCCTTGCATGTTAACCTGGCAGTGAAATGGTCTATCGCAATGGAATTGGATTGGTGTAGGTGTAGTATCGGTGTAGTGCAAGTACAGTGTAGGTGAGTGTGGGTCTAACCAGAGTGGGTTTAGATGGAGGTGGTTCTTACACACCAGAATTTACTGTTATGGCTATGTAGAAGTAAGTGCATGTAAAACTGTCAGTACAAATAAACTATGTGTGCCCTCTAGACGGTGTTGCCTGTTGACGAGAGCCTGACAGAGTCTATGGGAGTCAGAACCAAGTACGCCTCGCTATGCAAAGACACCCTGCTACACTCAGGTATGATGACTCTTCGTTTTCAAGCACCGGACATTCATTGTGTTGTTCATTGTGATGTTTTTATTCAGAATCAGTCTGGCAAGTTGAACTTGACCTTATTGCACTTGCCAAATTTATTTTCCATTAAAATGATTTATATGGACATTGATCCAGCCAACCATCCACCACTCCCTCTTTCTCTCCTCCCACCCCCCCTTCTTTTCTTTGCCCTCCATGACTCCATGTTTACTGGTACATCAGACGATGAATCTTATTATCTTGGAGAAATCTATTGATTGCTGCCTTTTGTCCCTGGGTCTCAGGGGTGGGTGGGAGGAATCTGTTTACCTCAATGATGGATTTCTGATCCAAAAATAACATGCATGTGAAATGTTTGAGAGGGAACCTTATCCCCAGACTTTTGTATGCTAAGCAAATGTTAAACGCAGATGATGGATTTGGTTCCTCCAAACAGAAAGTTTCTGCCCTCACCTAGCAATGCTCCGGGGAAATGTCAAAATTGGATTAAAAACTTTAAAAAATGATTTTATTTACCTATTTCCCTTGTCTTTTTTGCATTTTTGTTATTGTATTATTCTCCACCATGTTCTTTTGTCATTTAAACTCTGTCTGACTTAGTTGCATCTTTGTTATCTTACCTGCACAAATTCCTATTTTTTTCTCCCTTGTCTGTGTTATCACTATTAACCTAACCATGCTATAATTTATCTTAGATAAGCTAAACTTTAACATTTTAAAACTATACTAAACTAAACTAAATTAAGCTAAACAAGCCTAAACTAAAGTAAACACTACTAAAAACTAAGCAAAACTAAAAAAGTCACAAACAAAGCTAATAGACATAAGCCACAATAGACCAACCAAGATCAGCTAAACAAATCTAAATTTGCGATGGTAACAGGGCAAGAAGAGCAGCCCAGACGTCCATTTCCCCAGCAACTTCCTTCAGCTCCTCCTGGGGGATCCTTAAGTGCTCCCAGGCCAGCTGTGAGATGTAGTCCTTCCAGTGTTTCCTGGGTCTACCCCTTGTCAGAGTCCAATGCCCACCTTGAACGACCTTGACTTAATGCCAAGGATGTGAACACCAAGTGTATAAGGACCAAATGGCCCACAGCAGCAAAAACTGGCACCCCATATTCCCACAGCACCTCCCACAGAATTAACCTTGGCTATGCGGTCATAAGCATTTTCCAAATCCACAACACACATGTAGACAGGATTAGCAAATTCCCATGCCCCCTCTCAATTATCTGCGAGAGGGTGAAAAGCCACTGGTCCACTGTTCCACAACCAGGATGGAATCCACATTGCTCCTCCTGAATCCGACAATCGGCCTCCTTAATCTACAATAAACTAAAAAACGATATTGATCAAAAAACAAGACAAACTAAATTAAGTGGCGCTAATTCAAGCTAAACAAAACTAATCTAAACCAAAAGCTATACTAGTCCAATCTAAATTAAACTGGAAACTATACTAAACCAATGTAAGCTAATCTAAACTAAATGCACTTTCTATGACACCAGTGTTTGGAGGCACCATGTCCAGGATGTACCGCTTCCCTACGACGGATGGGAACCACCTACGGGTGCTGGAGCAGATGGCTGAGAGCGTCCTGTCGCTCAACATTCCCAGACAGTACGTTAAGCTACTGCTGGAGGAGGACGCTGCCAGGTACACACACACACACATGCACACCGAAGAAACATGAATGCTCGGGGGATTTTATTTGTCCAATGTAAAATTTTGTTCCCTGTGCAACAGCTAATGCTATGTCAGTGATATTTGGTAATGTTAGCTTGCTAGTTAGCGTGAACTAGTGTGCAGGTTGGATCACTATTGGAACATATCAATCGGCGATAGAGAGTAGCAAAACAGAATTTTATTTATGTGAAGATGTTATGGATTATTACTTTTAAGTGCATTTACAAAGGAATCGAGCAATACACGAATGACCAAATACAAGCTATATGCACACCTTTTTTCATGGTATTTGTCAGATCTCATTGTACCAAATGAGGTTTTCATGGAAGTTTTTATTGTTCTAATTTGAGGGCCTCAGATTGGGGGGTGTCGTTTTAATGCATAATATTTCATAATGTGGGCGTTGTGAAGCCCTTTGAGACTGGAACTGTGATAAAGTGCTATACAAATAAACTTGACTTGATCAAACAGTAAAGGGTTGTTAAAACTCACTCACTTTCCGTCTCTCTCTGGCTCTCATTCTCCTCTCTCTCTTTCTCCCCCCTCTCTTTCTCTCTCGCTTTGTTCGTCATTCTCCAGGGTCTGTGAGCTAGAAGAATTGGGAGAATTATCTCCCTGCTGGGAAAATCTGCGGCGGCAGATAGTCTCCCAGTACCAGACCATAATACTCACATACCAGGAAACGCTGTCTGACCTCACTGACTACAGAGGTTAGTGCCCATCGGGGAGGGGATTTAACACCAGCCACCATCCAAATGCTGGTAAATTTTGGCTGTGGCCTGGTCTACCAGGCACACGGCAGCTAACCACCACTTCCCAACAGCAAATATAACTGTAGTGGAAGCCAGACTGTTTACCTCTTTATAAACATGGCTTAACAAACCAGGAAGGAAGAACATTTTTAGGTCATGGAAGCACACTGACTTGGTTAGGGAAAGTCATTGGAAAAGTCGGAGAATTTTACAACAGGGCACAGTGGAAACCGTCAGTATATTGTGAAGTGACCAGCCACTATGGCCTGTAGACAGAGAAGCCAGCTTCGAGTCTTCATTCTCATTCTATAAAGGCTTTCTTTTACACATGCATAAAGTAAGACATCATTTATTTTCCCCATCTTTCTCTCTCTCCCTCTCCCTCTCCCTCCCTCTCTCCTCCGGTCTCTCAGGTCCGTCGTTCAAGGCCAGTAACCTGAAGGCGGAAAGGAAGCTGGAGTTTATGCCAACCAACCTGCATGTCCAGAGGATGAGAGTGCAGGATGAGCTGGGCTTTGGTGAGACGCCCACTGCCTTGAGATGCACACACACATAGACACACATGCACACATAAACCCACACATGCATTGACTTGTGGGTGATGTGCTGACCACATAACTATTTACATGCATGGATGTACGTATACTCACACATGCACATGCATACACCAACTTGTGAGCGATTTACCGACTGCACACACACACACACACACACACACACACAGACACTCATTTTGTAGCAGTTTACAGCCCTCACATACTCACACATACATACACACACACATTCTCTCTCATTGAAAAACTGGATTTCTTTCACATGCACATACACTCAAAACACAGTTTCACTCTCCCCTCCCTCTCCAGCTGCACACACCCACACATCAGTCAGCACAGCAAATTTTGTGAAATGAGCACAAGCTCTGAAACGCAGATTACATAAATAATGTGAAGATTACATTCCTCTACCAAGAAAAGATTGCGTGACAATCATGTTCACATGTTTGTAATGGGTTGAACATAGGCAAGTAAAACAATTTGGTGAAGGTTTTACTTTCCACTGCACTATTTCAATGTCAGACTAGTTCCTGTTTCGTGTCTCCTCCTCCACTCACATTTATTACATTTAAAGACATCGTGCTTATCTCACAACATTTTATGAGACCAGGCTGACAGGCGACTAATTTACTGTCACACATACATACACGTAAGAGACTTGCAAGCAATTTACAGACCATAAATATACACACACACACACACACATATGCACATAAAAACAAACAAAACCTTTTTCAAACACACACTCAAAACACACTTCCTTCTGTCTGCACCCTCCCTTTCCAGATCACACGTATGATTTGATAACGATTGGAGCTCCGGCGGCTCACTGCCAGGGTTTTAAAAACAACGGCCTGAGGAAACTCATCCAAAAGTTTGAGGAGGCAAAGAAACAGTAAGTTGAGAAGGAAAGGGTTTGGAGTGGGAGACCATGGGGAGGGAGATTAGGAAAATGAAGTTGTACATCACTGCTATTTGCTGAAAACTACAGATCTGCAACGACATATGTTTATCGGGAATTATGAAAGATTATTATTATTATTTTGGCATTGATGCACATTTATTATTGAAGTTACAATAATAATCATTTGATACTTTATTGACACTTCAAGGGGGTGAAGGTCAGCTACAGAGCAGCACCCCTGGTGCAGTTAGGGATTCAGTGTCTTGCTCAAGGACACTTCAGCAGGGTGGATGCTTGCTGACACAGGGAGCCCAAGAGTCATAAAACTCATAAATGATGATGCAGTCTTTCTATTCAAGTGAGAGAAGAAAAACAGCAAAAGTTCTGCTTCTGTCAGAACTTTATCAGATTTGTTGCTTCATTCATTATTTGACTGCTATTGTTTCAAATATTGCAAGTTTTTGATTTTCAAGTTGTTGTTTTTTTTTTATCAGATTTCCAGATTAAACAGGTGATTAAATTGCACGAAGGGAAATTATTTCATACAGTAGATTTGTCTATTTTTATTTAGCTTCCTTGCAGTCGTTCTCCCATAATGCTAATGCATTGTTTCCAACTATTGCATTGATTCTGTATTTCAGTTTTCCTGTTTTTTTCTGAATTTTGTTTTTGTTGCTTTTCTGATCAGCATATATGAGGAGGGATGGTGAGTTTTTGTGTGGCTTTGCTTGTTTTCATTGGTTTGCTTTACCACGCTGTTTGCCTCTCACCCTTGCAACCGCCCCCAAAAGGTTTCACAACCTTTGAGCATTGTGGGCTGATTGGTGAGTAGGTTTGGGGTGAATTACTTTAATTCAGTAACACTTTACTTGAGGTGTTGCTCATACAAGGCTTTGCAAACATTTGTTAACAGCAACACATAATGACATAAAATGTTGGTATTAACTATATGTTGTGTTTGAAAGTAATCTAAATGTGTATTGTCCCAAACTAGACACACAGATGTGTTAAAAACAATATTTTTTTATCATACAGTAAGAGTAGTAATCAATTGTAGTCGACATTACTTGTTGATCACATTGTGTCAAGTTTGGCAAATACCACTCAGTTTAAAAATTCATTCATTGCTGCTGTCTAGTAAAAACCACATACCCGCAGAAAGTATATTTTTCATGAACAAAGAAAAAAATGCTTATTTTGTAGTTGACACCTATGTTATTTCTGTGGTGTAGGACAGTTCAGGCAATATTTGTTAAAATGAACAAATCTCTCCTAAAACCAGAAAACAGAAAAATAAGGCAGAGAGTTGTTCATGGTCGGCCTTTCCTTGATGCTGATAATAACTGAAACTCATTTTTAAAGTGGGTGGTATCCCCCTTTAGCTCTCTTTACAGAGGTCAGTCTCTCGTTGTCTTTGTGTTTACCTGTAGTGTTTCCTGAACCACTGTTTAGTTCTGTTGGTTAAGAACAGGCATGTGCATGCTAATGCTAACTACTCTATAGTGCTGCACAAGAAAACGAAGGCATAGGCACTGTTTTTAAAGGAATAGTAGTGTTTTTTTCTCCACCAGGTTCTAAATGTTACAGCAAAAAACATTTTTTTCAGGTAGCCCAAATCATCTTGTTAGTATTATTAGCAATCCAACTTGAAACCAATCAGCACTTGTAGCCCCTATAAGCTAAGAAACCAGCTAGCAGGTCCTCATTGAAACCAGTGTGCATCTCTGGCTAGTGGTGGGCAGTGATTTCAAAATGGAATGCTAACAGGCTATTTTTCTATTGGCTAAAGTGTCATTGCCAAAACATTTTTTTAAAATTCCATCTGGCATTTGCCTGGTGAAGAAAAATAAGAACAAAATTCATAATGTCAGAGTATCGCTTCAAGATTTGACTATTGTGTCTCACTGCCCTTCATTCCCATCATAAATCCAACAATCCTGTACACAATCAGTTTCCTTACAGAGGAGAGGTGAAATCCATTTGAGCAGGTTTATTCCAAAAACATATCCACCATGAGGAAAAAGATACCTACTCAAATTCCATGGCTGCCACAAATGCTAATATTTTTACAGACTGGGTCCTGTAAATAGAATGACAAATCAGGTCAGGTAATTATTTCTTTTCCTCAGTGGATACAAAGCATTTCATAATGGAACTCTTCATTTGTTGGACAGATGGAGGCTCTAAGACACAAGAGTCAAATCTCACATCACAAGGATACAGGAGTCAATCACTGTAGTACACTCATATACAGAGATAACGCGAGTAACGCCGTGTGTTTTCCCCTTCTTCAGCAGTGCCCTGTCCAGCTCGCAATCTATCGTCTACATACCCCAGGACATTGTCCGAGCCAAAGAGATCATCGCCCACATCAACACACTGAAGACCCAGGTCAGTTACTACGCCGAGAGGCTTTCCCGAGCCGCTAAGGAGCGATCCGCCAACGGACTGGAGAGGACTCTCGCCATTCTGGCTGATAAGGTGAGGGATTGAGGAACAGACTAGAATAGAATAGTTAGTTTGTTTGTTTGTTTCTATGCGATAGTCTGATAACTTCAATACCAACCCATAGTGTGTAGTATCTTGTTTTAGGATGACTCTCTTCAGACATACAAAAACACACTGATGTATCTACCTCTCTCCCTCTCAGACTCGTCAGTTGGTGACAGTATGTGACTGTAAGCTCCTGTCTTCGGCCATTCAGGCCCTGAATGCAGCACGGCCTGAGTACATCGCCTCTAAAGCTTCTCCTTCCGCCGACTCAGAACAAGTAGTCCTCCGTAACGACCAGGACACGCTGCTAGCCAAGTGGAGTGGCCGCAACAGCCGATCCTCACTGCACGCAGACTGGCATGAGGAGGAGTGGGTAAGTTAAGAGTCATCAGAATTAACAGGATGGACTGTATTTCCACGGTGGCCATTTTGAACTTACAAGTTACATCCTCCTTACCTTCTCTCCCCCCAGGAAAAGGTGTGGCTGAATGTTGATAAGTCTCTGGAGTGCATCATCCAGCGTGTTGACAAGCTGCTCCAGAAGGAGAGGAGACCCAGCGTCGGCAGTCAGGACAGTACCCAGACTGACCTACAGGGCGGCGTCAGTAAGAAAGGTAACAGACGCACACAAATATTTCATAGGTATCTTTTTTTTGTTTGCAGTGCCAAGAACAGTACAAGTAACAATTTGACTCTTTAAAGTAGAGATCACTGTTTGTGGCACCATTGAGAAACATGCATTGCACTGTTTGCTCTACCAGTAAGAAAGTTAACAACTTTTTAAGATTGAGAGATGAATTTCAGGCAACAGGCTTTTTGTTTGGAATGAAACCCTGTTCATTACACTGTTTGCTTAGACAGTAATTTTTGGCTGCCTTTACATCGTTTTCAGCTGTAGTAAGAATGGAAACACATTGTCCAGATTCTTTAGACACGTTTCTCTGTGCAGTGCTAGTAAGAAGTAGAAGGAATGGCCTTTTTAATTAGAAATTACACTGTTTGTTGCACAATTGATTAAGCTAATACATTTTTAGTCAGCATTATATTTCTTTCATCTGGCGCAGGAAAGACGACAAGCAGACAATGTTTTTAGTCGGCATTACACTGTTTGCAGTACCGAAGTACAGAATGCATTTTTCACAAATAAGAAAAAATAAGACCAAAATATATCAGTGCATTTGTGAAATGAAAGAAATTGAGGTCTAATGATGAGCTGACATTTAATTCTTTAAGATGTGTAAATAATAATGCTGTATGCGGTCGTGAAAAGGTAATGGGAGAACACGGGCCTTCTGGATCAACCCAGGAAGTATACCACAGGAAGCTTCATCACCATCATCATCATCATCATCTTTATTATCCTCCTCATCCTCTCTTGCTGCCCTCTCCTCTGCATGCCCTCCCTGCCCTGAACAAGAAACCTGTAGGTTTATTTTATTTTCTCCTCTTCTTTTCTCTCATTTGCTAACCACCCTGTCCTCTTCCCGTTTTAATTCAATCAATCTTTTCATTGTATCGTATAATTTTATTTATATAATTTTTAAGTTGTGTGGAGACATCATGAAAACATTATTTTTCCTTAACCTCACATGATCATTTTTCCTTATTATAAACTAAGACATGATTCATCCTCATCTATTGTCGAAAAAATGTCTAATATTGAACATTTTGTTTTGTGTAGAGTCTTTGTTGCTGTCTTTTTGGCCTGTCTAAAGTCAAGGATATCACTGTGGCTGAAAATGATAAAACAGCGTTCTTAATCCTCTCTAGCTTTGCTAGTGCAAGTGCAGCTCTGTTACTGCTTTAGGGCTAAATGTAGCCAGCCAGCTTGGTGTATCGGAGATTTGTGCTTACTGTACATTGTGCTGGACCTGGGTCAAATATCTATCAAAACACTTCCTTATGGTTGGCAGTTTCACTATTCACTCCTGCCTGTTTAGAAATGCAGGGTAGTATTGCGGTATGGGATGGAAGAAATGACCAATGTCCACCAAGGAGGTGTGTGGATGGCCTAGACTCTAAGCCCTAGAGGTTAGGGCATCCTAAAAAATCTAAAAAGAATATAGACAGTCGGTCAGAATCAAAGAGCACAGATGTTCAGCTGTCATACAGGGAGAAATCCAATCAAACAAGAGGAAGAGACACCAATTCCAGCAGCCTCAATAGACCAGAATACAAAGCAGCCACGAGACATGTTGCATTTTGCACTCTCTTGCTCTTACTGTGCTGTCGCTATTGCAGTGCCCACCTATACTTATAACCCACAGCTGAATGATCACACTTTCAAGCTATCTATATGCCCATATAAGCAACTTTTGATTGAAAGCAGCAAGTTCACGCCTGTTCTCTGAGGGTTCTTGAAAGGCATTCTGGGAAATCTAGGAAATCACTAACTGCAGTAGAAGTGCACGAGGCAGGTTGAGGGAAAGTGGGTACACTAAAAGTCACTTACAACAATACATCATGAAAGATGGTGTTTTGGTTCCATTGTGCCAGCCATGTTCAATCATGAACATTGAATTATTCATTTGGTAAGGATTTTTGGATAGAGCTTTGACCCTTGTCAGCAGCATATCTATGTGTGTCTTTGCTGCTCTGTGGCTTATAGCACCCCCTAATCATGCATGTTGCACCTCCATCCCCTCTTCCAGATGCAAGCCCCAGCACTGAGGAGGCATACCCAGGTAAGAGCTGTCTCCCTCCCCATGCTTCTCTCCCTCTTTCCCCTCTCCGGTGAATACACGGGATCAGCTTTGAGGAGAGATTAAATCTTGACTTAGTAGTTAAGACCATAATTTAACATTTTAGTGGAGTCTGTCATTTTCTTCACCAGACACTCCTTCACCAGACCTGCAGACATGCCCTTTAACTGGGGTGTATACTTTTCTCAGTCTGATATCTGTAAACACCCTGTATCTGTAAAATCAGGATCCTGCTTATCCTTGTTACCTTTATTTATTTTATTGCTATATACACCCTATATATCCTATGATATGTTATTTTTTTCACCCACATGGATCATTCAAGTTTAATCTCTCATCTCTAAAATGGTTTATTAGCAGTGTTAGCATTCCCCATTCAAACCAATGGGAACTACCAGCCAGTGGTATCCATTGTTTTGAATGGAAAATTCTAAGCATGCTAAAAAGCTGTTTATAGGATCACCTTTTTTCTGCACACTGAGTGATTTGTGAAGAAAAATGAGACAAAAATTCAAAATGTCAATCTTTCCCTTTTTAAAATGAGTGAAGCAGAGATAAGGCTGATTCCAATTCAGCTTCACCGCAGTGCACAACTCACTTTCTCTCTCTTTATCTCTCTCTCTGTGGCCTCCATACCAGCCCTAAGCCTAGCGCGTTTGCTTTCTCTGTAGCCTAAAGATTATTCTCTGTACCGTCTGTTTATATATACAGTACCGCCCAAAAGTTTGGGGTCACTTAAAAATGTCCTTATTTTTGATAGAAAAGCAAAAAAAAATTAAATTAAAATAACATTAAATTGATCAGAAATACAGTCTAGACATTGTTAATGTGGTAAATGACTATTATAGCTGGAAACGGTTGATTTTTAATGGAATATCTACATCGGCGTACAGAGGCCCATTTTCAGCAACCATCACTCCTGTGTTCCAATGGCACATTGTGTTAGCTAATCCAAGTTTATCGTGTTAAAATTGTAATTAATCATTAGAAAACTGTGCTTATTAAAGAAGCAATATTCCATGCTATTCCATGCGAGAAATTGCCAAGAAACTGGAGATTACAGAGCAAACTGGCTCTAACCAGAATATAAAGAGAAGGGAGGCCCTGGTGCACAACTGAGCAAGAGGACAAGTACATCAGAGTCTCTAGTTTGAGAAACAGACGCCTCACAGGTCCTCAACTGGCAGCTTCATTAAATGGTACCTGCAAAACACCAGTCCCAACGTCAACAGTGAAGAGGTGACTCCAGGATGCTGACCATCTAGGCAGAGTAGCAAAGAAAAAGCCATATCTGAGACTGGCCAATAAAAGGAAAAGATGAAGATGGGCAAAGAACTATTTAGGGAAGAAGCAGTCAGCTGGTATTCTGTCTATAATGGAGTGGCCAGTGCAGTCACCAGATCTCAACCCTATTGAGCTGTTGTGGGAGCAGCTTGACCGTATGGTACATAAGAAGTGCCCATCAAGCCAATCCAACTTGTGGAAGGTGCTTCAGGAAGCATGGGGTGAAATTTCTTCAGATTACCTCAACAAATTGACAGCTAGAATGCCAAAGGTCTGCAAGGCTGTAATTGCTGCAAATGGAGGATTCTTTGATGAAAGCAAAGTTTGAAGGACAAAATTATTATTTCAAGTAAAAATCAATATTTTTAACCTTGTCAATGTCTTGACTATATTTTCTATTCATTTTGCAACTCATTTGATGTGTCAGTTTTCATGGAAAACATGACATTTTCTGGGTGACCCCAAACTTGAGTGGTGGTGTACATCAGACTTTGATATATATACATCGGACTTTGATATATACACATCAATCAATCAATCAAATTTATTTGTATAGCACCTTTCATACACAGGCAATTATCCAAAGAGATGTATCCAAAGAGAGCTGAAGAGGAAGATTAGGGAGGCAAAGGACACATACAGGGAGAGGACTGAGAACCAACTCCAGAAGAACAGTGTGAAGGAGGTGTGGAGTGGTATGAA
>CABFOQ010026587.1:5935-22841 GCA_900660455.1 Gephyroberyx darwinii | reverse complement strand
ACTCGTGCGCTTGGCGATGCAGTTCGGCTCGAGTCTCGGTGCTCAGCGGCGATGGAGAGAGGAGCATTAATTCTTAACCCTGTGGGAGGAGCGGCGGAGAGCAGGGCGGACGACCGCGAAATCCATCTCTGTCTCGTCCCCCCCCCCGAGAGCCGAAAGGTCACTCAGCTGTCAGGAAGTAAAATTCAATACCTCAACCTTTCAAGCATGTCTCTATCCTCGGTGTCCCCGTCAGGGCTACACAATCCCTTTCTGATGCATCTCTGACAGTCTGGGTTGCGGCTCTGCCGGACGACTCGTGTTCGCCGCCGACACCCTCAGCCGCTGAAAGGGATCCACGCGTTACGGTACCGAGTTACATCGCTTAATTGACCTGATTGGCGAGTCCTAGTTTAAAAGAATTGTATTGCATATGATTCATATGATAGATGAGATTTACTATTGATTCTTTCGGCTTTTAAAATAAATGTGGGCTTGTAAAAACTCAATAAGTAATACATGTAGGCACATTGGATCCCCGTACCTCCCTCAACGCTGCACAATCAAGATATTGCAATGTGTAAAAATGTGACTTTCAAAAAAAGAGGGCATGAACAGACGGAGCTGAGGCTAGACTGATCTCTCCATCCCTCAGTGAGTGATGATGGATATGTGTAGAGGGCTTGCAGGTGCCATAACACACCCTCTGGCGGCCATATTGGAGGACCACCTGAGCTCTTTTTACATTCTACGCTGTTTTTGAATGAGAACTGACTTTTCCACTGATAAACCTGATTGTGTTGGGATTCTTTACTCACCCAACGAAGCGATGAAAAGTGCTTGCGCTTGCATGATGGGTGTTATTTCTAAGCTATCTCGACAAATCGTGTTACAACCTGTTTTTGGTTGAAAATGTGGAAAGACGTCGCGTGAAGCCGGGACGCACAGGAAAAGAAAACCGAAAAACAACAACGGCAGCAAACTAGAGAGGAGGAGATTTTGTTTTTATTTTAACAGATGTCATCCTGATGGAGAAGGTTTTCACAGGAGGAAAAACCTGTGATGTCGTCAGTGGTGAGTCAAATACATGTCATCATATGCCTACTGCTGTCAGCTGATGCCTGCTGTCTTTCCCACTGCTGTCTTTAGATGCATGTAGGCTCACAGGTGCTGTTTTAAATGTCTGACGGACTAAAGCTGAGCTGGTTGGTTGAGTCGACTTTGAGATGTTATGTTTGAGAGAATGCTTCTTAATTATATTTTTGCTTTATGGACGCTGAATGTGCCTTTCTGTTCTCCAACTCCCTGGGTTGGTTGTCCAAAGATTAAAAAACAAATGTAATTATACTAAATTAGCGTTTGTTTGGTACATTTAGTACACGCCTCTCAGTTTATTCTGGTTCACACACAGCAGCAATCATCGGAAAACAGACGGCGAGGTGTCGCGGTAGAAAGGAAATCAACTTTTGTCCATCCTAACAGTTACTGGAGCGCATTACTACACTAATGCCGATAGATATATATATATATTTGTTTTAATTACAATGACACATTTTTCATTTTGTTCCATTTCATTATGCATTTTCTTTCATGTGTGGATCCCTGAAAGAGCAGCCAACACAGCAGCAAGCGTCTTTAAATAAACTATAGCGCCGCAGCGTATTTTGCTGTTGCTTTTGCCCTGAACAAGATCGGCACGGTGTGACTTTGTGATCTCGAATGACTGCAGTATTTATTACAGGATCAATTATTCAACTTTGCAACACGTTGCTTGTATCAAAACACAAGGCTTAAGGTTAAGACTACACGAGGCTAAAACTCTCCCGAGCCGACCGTGTGAAGTCGCTCCACGCTCATCAAGAGTGGCCGGGGGTTTTTGAAGGTCTCTGTTGTTTAAAGCAGAGAAAACGACGGTCGGCGCAACACAGGCCCGGTGCCTCGGCTGTTTCTCTTTGATCATCAGGCATGGCGGGCGCCTTTTATGGCACTTTGAAGAGAAAGGTTGGGGAGAAAAATACGGAGATAAAGTGTAAAGTCTAAAAACGCATCAACAACATCAATACCAACAGAGACCCCATTTACTGTGAAAAGAAATGTCAGCGTGCAGACATGCTTTGAATTACATTTCCAGTCTGCACTATAAAGACACTGGGGACTGAATGTGGTGTAACATTGGCCCCCACAGGCTTGGCTGGGAGGGAAGTATGGCTACCTGTGGTAATATGCAACACCACACACACACACAAACACTCGTATCGGAGCGGTCAGCTCTCCCTGGAGCCGTGAAGAAAACATCCGATAGATTTGCTTGATATTTTAACCTGGTCTCAGGACGTCGTGGGAAATGAGTCAAATCTCAGAGTGAGACTAATATTGCCCCGTCTCCATTAGAGCGTGTCCGCTACCAGGACCAAAGAGTGAAGCCCCCCCCCCCTCATCCGAGCTGTAGTGATGTCGTGGTTACCAATGAACAGGAGCAAAAGGGATTCTGCCAATTCATTGAAAAACGAGTGCTGCTGTGCAGTTTTGGGACAGTAAAACGTCTGGATTCAGGTTATATATAGTCAGTATTTTGGAGCTGAGGCCACGTCCACAAACGTATACTTATTCCTCCGTTTTGGCTGTCCGCCCGAAAACGCCAGATATGAAAACGCCATTTCTAAATTTGAACGGTATTGTAGATGTAGCCAAGCAGTGAGTGGATGCAGAGGAAAAATAAACCTTTTCCCCACTAATGCAGTAATGGAAATGCAAGTAGGCTGGTACTAGCCGCACCCGCGCTAATGGAAAAGAGGTATATGTTTCCCCGGCACAAAAAGATGGCGACTGTCCCTCTGTTCCCTAACCTGAACCGCACTGCTTCAGCAGCCTAACCCCAACCCAAGCCGTACTACGTACACAACGTCAGCTTCTTCTTCTTCTTCGTGTCGGTAATTGCATTACATTTCAGAGTCGCTGCTCACTTCACGTCATCTTACGTTACTCGGCCCTCTCTGCGCTCAGTAACCAACCTTTTTGTTCCCCGTCTCCTGTATGCCGATGCCAGCGTGGTCTCAAATGCTTCATTACGGCGCGGCTTCTCACTTGGCACTCGCATCGCTTTGATTCATTGTCATGCTGGGAGCGTGACAGTCGGGCCCGGCCCGGTCCAGCCAAGCGCCACAGTTATCTAATCAAGCCCCTCGCCATCTTATGGACACGCCACTGGGAGGACTGGTGGGATAAGCCCATTAGAAATGAAGTCTCTTCTTACAGTCGCCAGGACAATAGGGGGAGGCTTGTGGCTCGGTCACAACGGGCTAAGAACCACTCAGCGCTCTGTGTGTGTTTACATCAATACCCTCCTCCCCTGGGAGAGGAAAGAAAGATGGAGGGGAGGGGAAGAGATAGGGTGAGAAAGCACGGGGAGGGTGGGAGATAAGGCGGGTAGGGAAAAGGGATGAGGGAAGAAAAGGAATAAGCAGAGAGGAAGATGTGAGGATTGATCCAGAGAAATGGGAGTTCAAGGCTGAAGACAGAGGGAGGGAGAGAGAGAGCGTGTGAAGGAGGCGAGATTGAGCAGCATTAGCAAGAGAGAGAGAAAGGGAGAGAATGTGGAAGATGAAAGGAAGTGGAAAAGAGGAGGATGTGGGTGGTGGGTGGCACCGGCGGAGAAAGAAAAGAGTGGGAGAGGGGGGAGGAGGAGAGGGAGAGAGGGAGAGCATTCCTCCGGGAAGTGAGCCAGTTCAGCTGAACAATGGGAGTGCATAGCAGTACTGATTAGGGTGGCGAGGTGGGGGATGACAATATGCTTACTGCTGTTCTTTATCCGGACTTGAGCTCTGCCAGTGCAGAAGGCACTCCACACTCAGCAAGACGTTTTCTCTCCAACCGGCACCGTGGGCAATTAACCCAGCCACCTGCTGCTCGCCAACAAATTGCCTCTTGTCATAGCCAATTCTGCTCCACTGAAGAATAATGGCGAGTCAAGTCAAAACATCAAGACGGATCGGCTCAAAACACTCACTCGCTTTTTTTTTGGTAGTCTTTATTTTGTC
Organism: Gephyroberyx darwinii; assembly: GCA_900660455.1. Lineage (NCBI taxonomy): Eukaryota > Metazoa > Chordata > Actinopteri > Trachichthyiformes > Trachichthyidae > Gephyroberyx > Gephyroberyx darwinii. The sequence continues at coordinate 18,825 of CABFOQ010026587.1, read as the reverse complement.
CCGAAAGAGCGTGATTGCGGTGGTTCGTATACGTATATCTATTCCAGGGAGAGAGAGAGGTAGGTTTGTGTGTCCTTGTGTGTGTGCCCATCCATCTGGTTATTTCATGTGGTTTGGACCATACCATATCTCAAGGGGGTCCCGGGGAAAAAGTGAATTCATCCGTCTTCAGAGCAGGATCTGGACTGAACTATCCTCCCGTGATGGATGGGGTCAGATACACTGCTGGGGGGGGCATCAGAAACATTCAAGACTGTTGGACAACACATCAGGCAGCTATACATCTCCAGCCCGTCCCTGCAGGATTGGGCCGATCTCTTAGTATCTGTGAGATCGAACGTCCACAGAGGAAGAACAGCTCTCACCGACGGCTGACGAAGGTGCGGTTTAAAATAACGTGACTCAATTCTTCTTATATGAAGGATTATCAAAGTAACACGCCGTAAAAATAGTCGGGTTACGTTCCCGAGTTTGAGTAATCCTCAGTTTTGAGTTTCAAGTTTAGTTGCACGTGTAAAAAGAACGAAACGCTAAAAGAAGCAGGACAAAAGACACCAGATGGTGCAGGTGAGACTGAAACCTCGGGGGGCTTCGGAGAACATTTCAGCTCAAACGGATAACAAACACACCTAATAGAGAAGATGAAATCAGGACGGGGAAGTGAGACAGGTCCAACGTCTAGATTTGAAATCAGGTTGCTGGTTTAGATCAGCCACCCAAAACGACCGCACCTATCCGAAACCTGACTCCTCCACCGGCACGCGGCGGAGATAAAATCAAACCCCACTTGAGGTACGCTACGCCGAGCACCATCCATCATTAATTGAGGAGCTTAATCACGAGGGCCACGAGGAGACGTGGAGTCGCTCAATCATCTGAAGACGATCTGCCGTCATTGATCGCTCAATCAAATAATAAGTGTAGTTCAGCAGCCGATCTGAAAGGAGTCGCTTCTGGGTTTGGTTGTTTTGTGGTGTGGCTCTAGAGACCCGGCGCCGATAAAGTCACTTCTCTTGTCTATATGTATTGAATTGGTCTTTTATGCTGCTATTTTATGGTCTCGTTCCAAAATGAATCAATGACTTCCTGCCTGGTCCCATTTCTCTTTCAGTCTCCTACGTTTGATCACGGCGACACACCAACTTTTCACCCGCTACTCCAAACATGTCCAACAACACGCAGGTTTCATTAACACCGCGGGGGGCTTTTCACAGCTCCGGCTTTTAAAAAAAAAAACCTACCGATGAAACAAAAGGCTACCACGCCATAACAGACCCTTCGCCACAGGACGTGCGTGTCCATGAATAAAAAAAGGAAAGTCGATGAAAGAGTGTAGCTGAATGTCGAGTCGGGCTGAAGGCGAACTGAGCGGTAACTGACTTCAGTAATCTAGTAGTAATCGGATTACATTTTGCAACCATCGGAGCAACCTCAGCACTACAGCACCTCCTTGTATGGAATTAACTGTCACCACTGGGGGAAAAAATCCTATATCTGATCAAAGGCAGCAACTCATTTGTTAACACACACACACACACACACTATTTGTTGTGATGGTATCTGGGGATTCTCGGCAAAGCCCCGGCTCTCCACACAGGTATGAGGAAATTCATCTGTTTGTTTGACGAGCCCTCGCTCTTGTCCTCTTTGTAAACAGGTCAGCGCGGCGGCCTCGGCCTCACAAAGCCAGCGTTGACAATCTCCTTGAAGCCGGGGAGCGATGCTCTTTCCGTTGGCCTTTCAACACTTCCCACCCCACTCCACTGTCCATACGGTGATGAAATACGACCTGATCTCTGCCTCTGCTGGCCTCTCTTTCGCACCTCTCCCATCTGAAACTCTGCCACTCCAATTTCCTCCCCGTCCGTCCGTCCGCTACCTTCCCCCCATCCCTGCCGCTTCTTTTCTCACATTGCCGCGACCTCCACCGGCCCTCTCTTTCAACCCCAAACAAGGAAAGCCACTCGCCCTGAGCGGAGATTGCCCGGCCCCGCTGCACCTCCGCCGTGGCAAGAGGTTAAGCCTCTCAGTCGCTTCTCCTCTGAGCCTCAATCTCAGTCATTTTCTGTGTGAATCTCCGAAGAAAGAAGTGATGGAGCAACACAATCGGATGTTAGATTCTGACGAAAACCTTGGTTATGGCGACACTTGACATTTCGGCGTGATTATGGAGCTCTGATTCTTCAGATAGGATTCATGAGATCAGTGAGAATAGCTGTTCTGTGTCTCCTGTGGCTACGTTTACCTTTCCTACTCCACCGCTTAGATCACTCTCTTAGCGCCGCTCGACCCTGACGCCTTCCCGAATCTGGGTTTGATAGCAATCTGAGCAGAATCTGATGTGGGCACCCTGACCTGTCACTCCAAGCGCCCTGGCAGGATCGGATGATAACATGATAAGTGACACCGCTAGGAAGGGGGCGTGGCTTTCAAACCATGTGTGGGAAAAAGTGTTCAAATCTAATGCTGGTAAAAGGGAATTTATTGGGTTTTAAGGGTTTACTGGAGGTGTGGTCCTCATAGAAGTCCAGACAGGAACTCTGTAACTGCTGTAATCGTCACAGAGGTACAGGAAGCATTGTGGGTAATGGCTCTGGTTACGTCAATATGAACACCCATCACTACATCCTCATCTGCTTTTCGATGGCCCATCACCACGGCTGTTAACTTTTGGTAATGACTCATTACGTGAACTTTGCCGTTCAACGACTCACCTATAATTGTCACTGCTCTTCCACGGGAATCCGAGAGGCTGCGGACGAGCCCGCTGACCTCAGATCTGCACAGTTTATCCTCACGCACGTACACACACATACAAATCCTTACATCTGAGTTGCTATTCCGGTGTGTAACACGTGAACGCACCGCTCGGTTTGACGCATGTAAACATCTCGGAGCATCAAAGAGATGCAGCATCACCACGAGGTTCTCCATCACCAAACCTCATGAAAATGTTGCTTTGCTGTGTTGATTGCCCCACCATGACACTGAAGAAGATTGCCTCTCTCTCTCTTTCTCTCTCCCCCTCTATCTCTATTGTGCAGTATGCTGAAGCGTCCCTGACAGACCTCATCCACACCTAAGGCCATACATGAGTGGACAGCAGAAGAAAAGAGGGATTTTTTAATCCAATATTACCACCACGGTGGCATTGCAGTGGAAAATTACTGGGTTTTTGCATGAGGGAGATCAAAGTCATAGGCCCTATTCTGCCTTTGGTGCTTGGGATTAAAGTTAGCCTCTCTCCACGGAGCGCTGATCGCCCGGCAACATCAAAGCAAATAGCACAGGGGTCTGATTCATCAGAGAAAACATTCGTCAACATGTTCACTTAACCGGGCAAGTGGTTAAAAAAAAAAAAAAGAGGAAACGGCGGTCAAATAAACGGTGAGATATAAATAAAAACTTTCAGCGAGTTGGCAGGCGCCGCGGTTCAATCGGCTTCTCCAAAGGCTTAGCAAAGATCCAGTTGGCAGCGTACCGTCTCTGCAGAGCACAGATGGATTAGAAAGCGCCGGTCCAGACCACGCGAGCGGACGTCAGAATGACAGATGTGTCGCTAAGGCCCAACACATGCTTTATGAAGGTCTTGGATTAGCGAGAACTTTCCGGCGTAGTGGAAGTAGCGTGCTTCAGAGGACGGCGTGGTAGCGGCTGGTGACGAGGACGGACGTCAGAGAGCAGACGCCGGCCAAATCCCCCCTTCTTCACCGCCGCTGAAAAATACATCCCTCATTCATCCACCTTGGATGCGGCAGGGTTCCCGGCCGAACGCGTTCACGCGCACATTTAAAGGCGATTTAATGTAATACTGACATCAACTTTACAGTTTTCCATAAAAAAGCAATATATGGTAGAAATACGGAAGTTGTTGGCAGAGAAACTGCTGTGCTTTGCTTTAAAAGGGAAATGTCATTTAATGCCAATGTTGTGTGTGTGAGGGGGGGAAATGAGTTTTTCAGTGCCGTCATATAAGGCTACTACTGCTGTGGTTGTGTGGGGTAGGAAAAGAGAAGAGGATGAATTAGTTGATGATTTCAGATGGTCCTAAACTCAACTCTGAATGTGACTTATTGCTGCTATTTAAACCCACACACTGCTGAAAACTCTTTTGCTGTTTTTTCCACACTGCAGGCAGCAGACGGAGAGGGTGTAATTCATTCTAGGCTGGTGCGTCTGCTGCTTATACTGTCGCTGCGTGAAAGAAAAAAGCCACGGAGGGAGAAAAAATTCAACAAAACACAGGGAATTAAAACAACAACAACAACAGCAGCAGACAGGCAGCGTATAATATCTGGGTAATTCCAGAGGTGGAGAGACGCGAGCCGAGCTGATCAAAAGCGCCACGTGTGGCACTGCCAACTGTGACCCATTGGATTTAGCATCACTCGTTAGCCGCGTCCGCTCTCATTACCTGACATCTGTATCTTAATTAAGCCAAAGAAGACAGGAATATATGCAGGTCGCTGTCCAAGCCAGCCACTTTAGCATCCAGGAAGCTTTTCCTCTCCCCTTTATTGGGATTTAAGTGACTTTTATAAGGTACACGGGGCAGCGAGCAGACTGTTTGCTAATAAGGCTCGGCTAATACCGCCACTCAGTTGTACCAGGGCTTTTACAGGACTTAAAAAGGACAAGGTGAATTCTTCGGTTTTGTTCAAAACGTTAACCCACGACACCCCACACACTTGTACCTTCTTGCCCCGAATTTCACGGTGCTGCCCCCTAGTGAAATCTGTGTGCAAACTGCACGTGAGGATCTGATTTATCGCGTGCATGCAGTCTTTCAAACACTAACATCTAATACATGAAGGCAGAAGGTGGAACACAAATCAGGCTTAAAACCACCTACTCTTAATATTGTTTTACATGAACTACTATTCATATATATACACTATTTTTAAAATATATTATTATATATTATTATTATTATTATTATTATTATTATTATTATTATTAATTATAATTATTATTATATACTTATATTACTACTACTGAAACTATATATTTTTTTGTATTTTTTTGTATTATTATCCTATTTTACTACAGGAAGTAGCATCCTACTATCCTATACCATCAAAAGTTCCCCATCAAAGACACATCGAACTGCAGAGTAGACTATGGGGAATGTTTTATCTTTGTGTCGCTGGTTTGTAGATCGATACGCTCCTTTTTTTCTTTCCTTCTCCAGTTTTTTTTAATCATTTATGTGAGCTACGATCTAAACTAAAATTTAGGAGTTTTTGGTGGCATAGCAAAAAAAACAACATCAATCAACCAGGAAATCACATTTAAAATGACGTTTGTCCTTATGAAATGAGAGAGACGAGGAGCTGAAGTTTTGAGATCCACCGTCAAATCAATCCACTGCTCATCTCAGCTGCTCCATTAAGTTGAATGGGAGAGTCCAGTTTTACCACAGTGCAGCCGCTAGAGCGCCGCGGTGTCTGCAGAGCTGCATCCAGCCACTTCACTCCCTGTAAACCTGGATGCTATCAAACTTCATCGTGGTGTGATGATCCCACTCGGCAATTTGACGCTGATTAGCCTTTTAAAAAGACGTCTAAATGGTTTATAGGCTACGATTAGGCTCCGCAGGGTTTTAAAAAGGGAAAGTTTAGCAGACGTCTATTAAAGCGTTATCTTGTACATGTACACATTTCTGATATTTACAGCTGTTTATGCTTTGTTTAAATGTGTAATAATGTATTTACTGCTTGGTCTATAACTGGGCAATAAACAGCCAAGCAGATCCCGGGGGATACGGGACGCCTCGGTGGGGTGAAAGTCATTTTGTACAAATCAACTCTTTATTGAGCAGCACATAATTAATAATAATTTTAAAAAAGTTAAAATTGTACTATTAAGCTGTTTTAATCTCACATAATCCTCTTCATATGAAATGACTTTCGATGACGTACATCACAAGATGAGAGAAGTTACTGCTGCCATACAGTCCCCCACACACACACATATGATGAGCAGTACTGTGTATATATGTAATATGCTATAAGCTGTGTTTCCAGCTGTTAAAGGAACAATCCACCCTAAAACACTAACTGTGGCCGATGTTTCTTGCATTTCTTGGTATTCCAGTGCGGCTACAACGGAGTTTGACAATCAAACGGGGAGAAATCCATCGCAGAAGAGGCAGATGTTACATTTTCTCCACAGACAGAAGCCTCAATAGACCCAGAATGCAATGCAGCCACAAGATAAGTGACCTTTTTTCTACTATGCTATCACTAATGCTCTCTCCACCTAAACTTACAACCCACAGCTGAATACAAGACATTCACGCCGGTTCTCCTGGGGTTGTCAAAACGCATTTCGGGAAATGTAGGAAATCACTAACCGAAGTGGAAGTAGACGAGGCAGGTTGAGGGAAAGCGGGGCGCAACACAATAGTAAATCACAACACTTCATCACCAAAATGACTGCTGGAATGAATTGAACATCGCCGGCTGATGATACATAACAGCGCGAGAGGATCTGAGGGTGGGTTTTTGGCAAGCGATAACAGAACCGCGCTCTCCAAAGAAGAGATGAAGCCGGCCGATCGACAGGGGAGCCCGCGAACGGAGATCACGTTCCAATAAACTGATAATTAACGGGGGTCTATATGTCATCGCGACTCGAAAAGCGCCGCGGGACCGAGCAGAACCTGCGCTTGTCTGATTGGGCTCCATGAGTATCTGCTAACCTACAAAGATGGAAGAAGAAGGCGAGTTTCCTGAGCGTCTGTTGTACAGCTGTCCTCAAACAGACCTTGGGGGGGCTGTTGTCATGCAGTGCACATCTTCCAGCTGGCCATGAATCGGGCTTTTATACCTTCTGTATACATCAGTGGATAGAGTATGGCACTAATACTGCCGGGGTTAAGAGTTTGCAGGGGCCACCCGTGCTAAAAAATGCATGCGCCCGTGGTATTGTAAGGTGCTAAAAGAATCCATCAAATGGCGTATATGTGTATTATATCAAGCCGCTGCTGCTCCCTCGCTATATCTCACCCAAACAGCACATAAGCTGGTGAGTGATACTCATCATATCTGGCGGAGGGAGTCTTGTTGTCTCATAGTCATCACTCCCCGGCTGCATCTGCATCCCCCCCCGTCTCCACTCGCTCTGTCTGTACCGCTCTATCGACGTTCAGTCACCCTGACAGATGTTTCAGTCACCTGGGATTAAAAATGAGGCAAAGGTGATGTAGCACATCCATTGTGGTGGATACAATTTTTAAAATGTCCCTTTGTATTATAAATGGCAAACAAACCACAATAAAGTACACTGGGAATCCAGGAGCAGCGGCAAGAGATGAAATGTGAGTTTTTAAATTTAGAGACGAGTCGGCCCCAGTGTATGAGAATATATTCATCTGACAGATTTATGTCAGATCATGTTCATTACATATTATGTGGATGCATACACACAGACAACACAGCGTGGCAAAGCTTTTACACACATTTACACGTTCATCTCATACCTCCCCTGAAAATCTGAAGAAATACATCTTATTTCCTGCATTCTCGTGACTTTCTATGTAGAAAATATTGAAAAAAAACCGCACAAAAACTGAATTAACAACATTATTAGCTACATTTTTGGTGTAAGTGATAGTATAGGGTCTTGATTTTTGTGTTACTAATATAGTAAATGATTAGATTTGAAATTTTCTCAAAATATGGGAGAAAATCGGGATAAATGACACCATGGGAGAAAAAAACTTCCAGGAAAATCAGGGGCATTTGTAAAAAAAACATGTGCAAATATTTTTACACAAAATGTTTTTACAGATTCACAAATGCAAGTTGCAAAGTGCAAGTGTGACTCATCTGTGAAAACATCACGGGGGTGATGTGACACCGGAGCATCCTTCAGACGTTCTCTTATCTCCCATCTGGAAACACAGCGCACCGCTTTTTCAGGAGGCTCATGGAGGCGAACCTGTGATGGGCACATTCCTGGCACCGGCAACATGCGCCTCTGTTTACAGACATGAGTGTAATAGACCACTATGTCATTAACCAGTCCACTGAACTGGCTAATAATATGACTTACATGAGAGAGGCCAAACCGTTGGGAGCCAGTTAGGTTTTGGGTCGCTATCAATTTCAGAGTGAGCGTTGTGGTGCTGCTGTCGTGTTTCCCGCCGCAGACCTGGGGTACCGTAGGTGATGTTTGCAGTACCAAATTTGTTTTTCGAAACGGCAACTTCGGTTTGGATTGACAGGTTCTGTACTGTAGCCGATCAGAGGATGTGGCGCCTCGACCCTACGCTGTCGGGTCGTCCAATTAACGTTTGAAAACAGGAAGGCGTCTTGCCAGAAAGCAGAAAGCAGAGTTAATCTAGATCTAGTGTAATCTAGACGCTCCACTGACAGTCAGTGGATTTGTGGGCTTACAGCCTCAGCTTTTACATCCACACTTGATTCCACAATAGCGCCATCAGTTCTGAGCCAGAAAATGTGCTCTTATCCCTCGAACGCCATCCTACTTAGCATCAGTCTTCTTCTCTACCTTTTCTAATTGATTCCCGATGGAGTCGCGCCGCGCTTCGGCGTGACGTCGCGGCTTGCGACCCTCGATAAGCTACACTCGCTTTTCTTTGCAAGTTTGAGCAATAAACAGCCGCTAATAGAAATGAAACTAAAACAAAATCTAATCACGGTCAAGCAACTCAGCACACTGCCGCAATCTCACGTTGAAAGGATAAACATTTGGTCACGGCAGCTCAAAATGAGGTTTGATGTGGGATTCAAACCCACAATAGTACTCTGATGCGCGGACCATCTGCACCGTTCAGTGTGAATACTATGCTGATTGTCAGTGCTGATTTTGGACTTTGAAAGTGAGTTACTCCGTTTCGTACGCCGAGACACACACACACACACACACACACACACACACACACACAGAGGGAACTGATGGGAAAGGTCCGCTGTAGTTAGCTGCTGTCACAACAGTCACCATGTGCAACACGAGAGAGGTTGCTGGGTTAGATGTGATAATAATTAGAGGAAATCTCAAAAGGAGAGAACAGCGTCGGCCTAATAAGGCGGCCGGATACGCAGATAAGAAATAATTAAAGTGCAAGTAATAGGAAAGGCAAAATGAAAAGCCCGCTGAAATAAAAGCCTCCTTTGGTAAAAGATTATAGCACATTATAATTATTAAAATGACAATAATTAAATCACAATGAACACCTTCCATCTATAATTTACAAATGCAGCAGGAAACTTATCAGTCCATAATCTAGCAGAAAGGCTGTTTCCTGTAAAAAAGAGCATCAAATTAGAGCGCAAAGTATGTTATTAGAGCCTCTGTTGTGTTGGAGTGTCATCACAGCTTGTTTTTTTCACAGCAATATATTAATTACAACATCCTACACCACGCCGTTTTTTTTATTTAAGTCCTCTCAAATCTCATAGCGGGGCTCGTGTTCTGAAGCTGCCAAATCTGATATCATTAACGTTTCACTTTTTCTGTTTCACATGTAATTTAGCATGCCATCTGGTACCGTGAGGAGGAGGATCTAGGGAATCACTTGGCACGCCATGAGGTTTCAAATATGCTATTCTGGCTTCACCCGCTGGAGAGAATTAAGACGAGACATACTTTGAGTAGGCAAAATTAATGATTAAACTATCACTTCCCACAGTACATAGCGTAACGGGTTACAACGGGTTTTATTTATGTGTCGTATCACAGCGGAGCTCGCGGCCACGCTCGAATGTCAGCATCTCGGCTGCGCTGCGTTGTGCATCCTAGCCCAAGGAAATGATTATTGGAGTGGATCTGCTGTTGGGGCAGACTCCAGAAGGTCACTGGGCAATGCCTCTGCTCCTGGCCAGAGGGAGGCCAAGGGGCGTACGGGATATCCCCCCGCATCCCGTCTGGCCCTGGTGAGATTACCAGCGATGTAATAGGATCGTCCGTTTTCTCTAATAGAAGACAGAAAGGCTAAGCCCTGGCTTGGGTCTTACTCTCGCCCCAGATCACCACAGAGGCAACAAAAAAAATCACGGTGTAATTCGGCTCTCTCTCGGCTCCCAGGAAAGGAAGCTTAGCCGCCTTTAGACATGAGCGAAGATACACAGGGGTTGCTTTGCACCGCAAAATGGGGCAGCGCTTCCAAGCCGCAAAAAAATCCCCACTGAGCCGTAATGAGAAGTGAATAGACTCCAATGGGAAAGGCTTTGGCTGGATTTGTTTGTACAGCGGCATCGCGTTATTTAATTGGCTCATTTGCAAACTGATGATGCACAGTCAGAGATAATGCGTTGCAACGCGTGCACGACACAACCACACTTACTTATAAAAAGGACTACAACTCAAGCAAAATATCGATTCGCATTCAAACACAGGGGCACGGCAGGCCCGACACAGCGAGAGTAAATACTGTTCACTTTATCGTCAAGTTGTTATTTTTCACAAAAACAAAAAGATTAAAGAAGTTACGCATTCATTATTGCGATAGCGCCACGGTTGCAGGTCCGCCGCAACGCTGAGAGGCAATACTCTTAATTTGGTCTCTTGTGGGATACCATTACCATGTGGAGCAAACACAAAGCTGTTTTTTCAAAGCTGCTCCCTTGAGTATCTAAGAAAAACCTTCAAAGGCACTGGATTTAGTATTGTCAATAGCTGTTGTTTGGTTTCATCGGGGAAAAAGTTTCTCAGAAGCAATTCAATTTGAAAAAGATGTATTGATTGAATCATCCTGTTAAACGGCGGCCCGCAGAAGCAAGAAGAATCCGCCGCTCATGAGGATCTGATAGATAGATATTCCTCTCCTTCACTCTTCCCTGCTCTTTGGAGAGGCTACTCAAGGTTAAACTGACTTCAGCCAACTGTCACCCATCCACGGAGCTGCCATAGCAACTGCTTTTTTTTATTTTTATTATTCCGCAAAACAAGATGCAATGAAGTTATGGAGAGAGGAAAAAGTCAAATTCCTAAGGGAGTCACTGGAGGACAAAACGTACGAAATGATTGTGGCTGAAAAAAAACACAAAAGACGCTTCACATGATTTAAATTCGGCAGGTCGGTTAGCAAAACAGATAAACACCGTCGTCTGGTCCATATCCCCGGGCCTGGAGTAGTTACCATCTGTTCTGACAATTTCCCAAAAAAAACAAAAACCCATTTGGGTTTCTTCTTAATGAATGCTCAGGCAGTGCTAGTCTGCCACTACAGTGATATGGTCTGGGGACGTTAATGAAAGCTGAGGGTGATGTAAAAAAAAAACCACAAAAGATGGCAGCCGCATGAAGCCTATCTAATCCATTCAATTATTGCAAAAGGATGGGGATGCATCCTCTTTATGAATCACACACAAATACTGCAAATGTGCAGTTTAAGGTGTTGCATGCCATACTTTCTGCAGGGGAGGCTGGCCGTGTGAATGCAGGCTTGCACACTGTTGGTTACGACAGTGAGGCTCTTTAAAAGAGGAGGTAAAGACTTTGAAAGCAAAGCCCCAATGTGTGTTTACCTGTGAGCAAGGCCAGGTCTTTGAAGGGCAGCGTGAGGGCGTTGCTTTTTGGCATCGCAACGCACCTTTGAAGAATCCTATTTGCACTCAATTCTCTCCGTGGCTTTATTGTAGCGCGATGAGGCTGGATATTGCCGCGGATGAAGAAAAGAGAAAGTCACGGCCAAATCGACGCGGAGAAAAATCCAACCCTTAAACCGTTAACAAAACAGCTGTTGGCAATTTACCTTGCTTTTTACCTTGCGGCCAAATGTAGACGAGGTGATGTTAGTGGAGACATTTACAACGCAGCTACAATGGAGCTTGACAGAAAGAAAGATTTTCAGCTATCTAAAGCATTAACGGTAAAAGTAGTGATTCTTTCCAGACCTTCAACACTCAATACAGGGAGAAATCCATCGCAGAAGAGGAAGAGATGCCAATTTCTCCACTGACAGTAGCCTCAATAGACCACAATGCAATGCAGTGACAGTGGGCATGCGGTGTGACTTTTTCCTCAGCTGCTCTCTCACTATTACTCAAACATAAAACCTGTATTATAAGCTGAGTGGAACTTGTTGAAAGGCATTCTGGGAAATGTAGAAAATCACCAACTGAAGCAGACGTAGATGAGGCAGGTTGAGGGAAAGTGGGTGCAAAAAATAAAGAAAACAAAATAACTGGAACGCATCGAACATCACAGATCGATGATATATAACCGTGCAAGTTTTCCTTTAAGGAAGATGTCGTAGCCGGAGCGCTTAATTCAGCTGACAGGAAGTTCAACCGCTGACCTGCAGTTGCAATTTAATAAAAAAAAGTCAGATTTTGGCACCGATCTCTTGATCCGTAACCAAATCAAAGGCCGTTTAGCTACTTTAGCTACAGGGCCTCTCCACTTGGCAGTCAGCAGCTAGAGCTGATCGGGGGTGAGGCCCTGCATGCTGCTCAGCGTATGTACTTGTGTATCGAGGTGCCTCGTACAATGAGCAGGACATCTCCCATGGGCTGTCGACTCGCTCGTTTAGCGCGCCTCAATATTTCCCTGTGATAAATGAATCGAGACAGTGTGTCAGTTTTCCTCGGTGCATTTTTTTTTTTTTTGGTTGAATCCTATGAATTAATCATCTCATCACAAGAGTTGGGAGCTGCCTGGCAATGGGGAAGCACTTTCATTCAGCGAGGCTTTTTCTGTTTACTAGAAATGCCTGGTGAAAGAAAAAGCAAAAAAGCAAGGAGAGGGGGAATCGCGTTACGAGCTTTGGCAAAAACGAGCTCACCGCGGGGGTGCTCTGTTTTCCAAAACTGGTTGTTGACCTCCATCTTCTGGGGTGAGAGCGAGTAACAAGCTCCCAGGAGAGCAGCACCTGAAAACACGTCGATTTAATATTTGTCTTTTATCTTCTGAAGCAGGAA
>CABFOQ010026585.1:2578-15415 GCA_900660455.1 Gephyroberyx darwinii | reverse complement strand
CTCCCTTTCCCCGCCTCTTCCTCGCTCTCGTCGTCCCCGCTCTCTCGTTCCACCCCTAGCGCTTCCAAACTGCGGAGGATGCGTCTACGGTGGCCTGTAGGAAACACTCTGAGCTCCAAGAGGCACTCGTCTGTGAGGCCCTGGCAGTCTTCCAGAGTTCGGTAGCCCCCCTGCTGGAAGCACGGGGCGTACTGGGCCAGGCGCAGGGTAGTCAGCCAGTCCAGGATCTCCTGGCTGGGCTCCGGAGGCTCCAACATGCTGCTCTAGACCCAGGGCTGCCACATCGGGGAGAAGTTGACGAATGTGACGAACAGCAACATTAGAGGAAGTAGCGGATCGGCTTCAAGCTGTAGAGACAAAAAGAGATAAGAATGAAAAGGCTGAAGAGGCTGTATGTGCTTCAAAACTGAATGTCAATCAAAAATAAAACTTAAGCACAACCAAGCGCAGAGACCGCAGATATTATTCTTGACTTCTAAACAGGAAGGGAAACAAGCATTTAAAACAAGGCGTTAAACTGTGAAGTTAAGTGTGAGTTCGTTCGTTTCAAGGAAATTTGCGGGTTTCATTTTTCTTTTCAATATTAACCTGATGGCGGTATCATTCGGCACTGATTGTGGGAACGTACAAGGATACAATATACTTGCATCACTAGCAAAGTTAGATACTGATATTGGTGCACAACAGTGATATTTTGCATGGCCTACAATACTAAATATGAACATCCATCCAACTCCTGCCCTCTCCGCGAGATTGTTCCCCATGCTATCGTTAACCTTGCTCTGTGTAGATCAAAGTGTATGTCTAAACTGTATAGGAAATAACAGGAAATAGCAATAACTGTGAGGAAATAACATACTGTAAAGTGGCTGCGTGGTCTCTTATTCATATTCACATGTTAAGAGACTTGACATTTCTGTCTGTCTGGCATTTGGATCAAATGACACAGAAATTCAGTGTATGCACTACCTGGCGTGCCAGCTGGCATCCTCATTCAAACACCAATCTTTAGTGGCACTCGCAATAGCAGACAAGTGTTGAGAAATGCTCGAAACCCGGGAATTACGTCACAGCATGACAGGCGGAATGACCCTAGCGATGGCAAGAAATTGTTTCTGTTTCTGTTAGTTGTGCATTTCCTGATGCCCTAGCTTTCCCAAGTCAAGTGCTGAAGAAGTGTAAGTTGCAGAATTGGACTTGCCACACAGGCACTCTCTCTTGAACATGAGGTTTGTTACTTCTGCTTTCTAGTAAACTGTATCTTTTTGCTTAGCGTGTGCCCGTGCGTGTGTATTAAGTGTTTTACTTCACAAGTTGACAAAGACGAAGAGAAACTTAACCTTTAGCCGGTTTCTGTGTCCGACTGTGTGTTTTCCTCTCTCCTTTCGTGACATGATGGCAACTCCACTGTGCACTAATCTCTAAGACATAGACACATATCTCAAAAAGCAAGCACTAATGGCAAAGGAGGGTGGACAACAGCTGTGTATAGTATGCTGAGAGGCCTTTCAGGAAGCACCTTTTAAAAGTACATTACAGTACTGTCCATTTTTAGTACTGAGGGCCCAAGGACAAAATTCAAGTCCTTTTCCACACATTATCCTACTGTATAAACTCCGTACAATAGGGGACCAGAAGAGCTGTGTGCATTTATCAACCCAGCCCAGCTGTGTATTGCAGGGTTAACATGCAGGAACCTGTATTGGCTCATAGCCAGGGCTAAATACAGCAGCCACACGCCAATGCTTGCTGGCACATTTGACCCGGCTTGCTCCACATTTCTGCCTTTTAGTACAATACACCCACTCACACAGACATACACGCAGTCACACATACAGGCTAACACGCACGCTTGCACACACACACACGCACGTAAAAGCAAACACAAGCATTCAGCAAACATTATTAAGGGCTGGATATGAGAGCCTTGATCCACCACTGCCCGGTGTGGAAGCCCATGCAGTTTGCAGGATCAATAGCAGAGAGCCAAAAGAGAGCTTCACGAGATAAAGAGAATGCTTTCACCTGCCATATGGGAATGGAAACGTATGAGGCACTCTATTCGGGGACATACAAATCAAATGGGAGGCGAGCCGCTGACATACAGCAGGTAGCCAGATAATCAGAGCCAGGTTCAGATAGCCTGCCTCATCTCGCCACACAAACACACAGTAGGTTTGAAAGCATGACTGGCAGCATAGGAGTGATGTGTGTGTCACACCCAATGGGCCCTGCCTTCTACAACACCACCAGCTATGGTTAAACAAGGAGTGACTCATTCTCTCATGCACGCACATTAACGCACACTAACACACACCTAGCTCACATTTTTGAACATCCCCCAGCACGTAGTACAAAGTTCAACATTATGTCTATAGGCCCTTCCTTGTTTGGGAAAATACCTGAGCATGCTTTGGATTTGCTGCTATTATTGCTGCTAGTTGCTGCTAGTATGTCCTGTTGAGTCGCTGAGATTTATGTACATTTTTTAAGATTATTTTGGCTACTTTAATAATAAAAAAGTACTAGTTTGCGCATTTGGTCCAGACTGCAATTAAAGCACTGGAGTATACTACTTGTATACTGTGTAAAGGTCAGAAACGGTTTGGACTGAGTGCCTTGGGCAGAGGCTTGGATGAGCCTGAGGTTGTTTTCATTGGGAGCATACCACACCATGAGGTTCACACGTAAGATCTGACAGAAATGCATGATTTTGAAACAGTCACTCACTAAAAACAAAGGTTAGGAATTTTAACAAGGAAGAAACGGCTCACTGAAAAAAGTTGGCACATTGAAATGTGTGTAATGCAACTAGTGCTATGGCGCTAGTTATCATTGTTTTTCATTTCTACTCTCAATGAGAGTAGTTAATATCAGCCACTTAAAACAAGTAAAAGTTATTAGTCACTGCGACCTGAATTCACAATAGTGAGGAGTTGCTAGTGACTAGTGGAGATTTTTTAGTGACTAGTGCCTTTAACCCGGCATAATAGTGATTAGTCGCTAAAAAAAATAACTGCTATTGGCTATTTTTAGTGACTAGTGTATTTTATGGGATAAATAATAGAATGGTACAGTTATGGCAGGGCTTTTGTCATTTATTCCATAAAACAGAGACTAGTTCTATTAAAACAGCGACTAGTAAATAATGAAAACTTCATATATAATACGGTTTTTTTTAGTAGTAAGACGTAATAAAGTGACTGGCAAAAATGAAATTAGTCACTAGTGACTAAAAATGATGACTATAAATTGTTACTGGTAAAAATGCAAACGCGACTAGTAAAAAACGAGTTAGTCACTAGTAGTTTAAATTATAGCTTGTATTTGCAACTAGTAAAATTACAATGACTACTAGTAACTGCCAGAATAGTGACTGAAAAATAAGTAGCAGTGTCTAGTAGTAGTGTAGTAGTAGTGACTAGTGTTTTTTAGGAAATAAGTGACAAAACGACCTGCCACAGCAGCAGACTACCCGGTATTATACGTGTCTTGGTGTAACAGACACTTGTAGAGAGAGAGGGAGGCAGTTACACCTTCCTGGTCAGCCTTATTTTAAGAAGGACTTCAAAGAAACAGTTGCAAAGCTGTCTTTCGAGAAAAACATCACAATTTCCAGTCTGTTTCAATCCGTTTTCAATAAACCACAGTGCTCTGAAGCTCAACTAAACGTTACCACTGTTGACACCGCGCGCTGCCGTGCGTGCGTCCGGTGGTCGGCAAAACGTACCTGCGACGTGAAAAAGTGCTGGAAGCCCACCAGGTATCATCCGGTCATCTGTGCCCACCCGCCCTCTCCACTCGCTAGCGTATTACGAAATGAAAGTTCCCGTTTGAAGTGTCAAACGCACAGAGCTCAACGTGCTTTGACAGACGCGTCTGTTTCCTTTCTCTGACTGATCAGGCAAGGAACTCCACGCCCATTTCACGCTCGAGGCCAGGGTGATTTTCATCGCTCGTGGTACCGTGGTACTGTTACCTGTTGCAGTGGTCCAGTAAAAGTAGTGTTAGTAGTGGTTGTATAAGTAGTGGTGGTAGTGTTAAAGTGTTTAAAATCTGTGAAAATCACCCCATCGGCAGATATTTTAACTTGTTTTAGGAAAACAAGATTTTTAAGAGTGTAGAAGTAATGGCAATAGCAGTGGTAGTGACACTGTACACACAGTAGTAGTAGTAGTAGTAGTAGTAGTAGTAGTAGTAGTAGTAGTAGTTGTACCAGAACTACTAGTAGCAGTAGTAGTAAAAGTTAGAGCAGTAAGTAGTAATATTAGTAGTAGTAGAATAAGTAGTAACAGTAGTAATAATAGTAATACTGTAGAAGTAGTAGTAGAAGGAGTAGAATTGGTAGTAGTAGTAGTAGTTCCAGAAGTAGTCGTAGCAGTAGTAGTAGTAAACGTAATAGCAGTAAGTAGTAGTAGTAGTAGTAGCAGTAGTGGTGGTGGTAGTACTAGTCTTTGGAGGTGGTAATAGACTTGATGTTTCTACTGGACCCCCCACTGTTAACACTCAGTAGAGCTCCTACCTCGGGTTGAGTTGACAGAGGAGGGAGAAGTTTTGAGCTCACATTGCTCCACATAAGCCTGCTTTCACAATAAAATGCGAGCTTGTTGATGAGAAGTACTAGAGAACAGCAAAGTAGAGGGACTTGTGATGTTTTCCTGGGAACACTTGCAAGTCCCAGCTTGATCCCGAGGCCCCAGGCTACGCATTCAACACAGACAGGAATGCAGCAGCCTGCTTGGTACACTTAATGGAGTGAGTCCTGGGGAAAAGAAATACATTTTCACTATTTTCATCCACCAGTATTTGTTTCATTTCATCATTTATATGGGGTTATAGCATGCAGTACATCAGCTACTGTGTGCTGTTGCTGTATAACAATAGGGATTTATGTCTGATTTGACCAGACATAATGTCATACAGTATGTACCAAACAGGAAAACAGAAGGGGAATCGACTGCAGAATTTATCGATCACTGTTTCCTCCAGCAATACACATACTCCTACTCAATTTACAGCTAACACTTCAGCCGAAGTGAGGCCCTGATTTCTTTTTATCATGGCAAACAGAAGGCCTGTGGTGAAAATGAAAGACATATCATCCATGTTCCTCCAGTAGAGAGATTTGTTTTTCCTTTTATATCACAACTGGAGTGGCATGATAGTATTAGTTTCACTGACAGAATATTTATTGTAAAATTCTTATTCATAACCTAAATGTATTTATTTAGAGTTATTTATGTTGTGTTTCTTCCTTTCTCAATGGCTACTATCACTTTGAAAACAATAAATGGTCATATAGAACAATGCACAGCATGAGCCACATGATGGCGCTGCTCTACTGATTCAGAGGTGCTATGATGTTGTGGCTGGGTGGCAAGTGTAACTCAATGGAAACAGAAATGCATAATAGAAAAAATACATACTTCCTGAGCTCCTGGAAATAGTCAAATAAAGTCTCGTTCAGGATTAAAACCTCTCCATGTCAACACATTCCCAGATTAATATATTTGCACCTTTTGCAACAGGTATTTGCGTTACGGGCCCTAAAAATGTTGACAGCTAGTATAGACGTCTACCAGAGAAACCTTCTCCTCAACTTATCGGATCAAAACAAAGTATTATTGAAGGTATTCACACTAATAATATTGTTCATCATTGACAGCTGTATTCCTGAATGATTCATATTGACAGAAGTTTAAGATCTGTCTTCGTTTGCTGTGTAAAAGCAGTAAAGACGGTGACAGAAGAATAGAGGCTGGTGAAGGAGAGAGGGATGAGACGTTTGGAAGACAGCACTCTGTCTTCCTTTGAATCCTCTGCTCTCCACTGGCCATTCTTTTGTCCCTCCCTGCCACGCCTCCAGGGGTCGCCTTGGCAACACGTTTTACTGCTGGCAGCTTTATAAATACAGCATTGGCTCTTGTAAACTTGGATAGCTGTACACAGTAACACTCAGTGCCAAGGACACAGTGAACAAGGGACCTGCAGCTTCAAATCTCAACTCGTCTAGGAGGAGGTGCACGGTGGAATGCACTTTCACTGGATATTTGATATTTACTACCATCACTTTGTTCAAGGAGCACTTAACCACCTTCGGCATCTGCAAGGGCGACTACTTTGTTAACAACAAAAAAAGGCGAAACAGCAGCCCCGATCAAATACTACTGCCCTTGATCTGATCGTGTTTTTCAGCTGAGCGTTCATGAGAATCTGCATCTGAATAAAAGGATGGAAGATGCGTCCCAGCATGGAAGAAGGAAGGAGGACAGCCTTGTCAGCCTGTTAGTTGAAACTATTCAGGCTCTTGAAGCTGCCAGGTACTCCAGGGATCGTCATCATGGAAGGGTTGGCAAGAGAGGATGGATAGGAGCAGAACCAAGTAGAGGCGAAGTACAGCCAAGGAGTGAAGAAGGGATGGGAAGTCCACCAGGGAATGGGAAGGAGAATGAAGGGATGGGGAATGGATGTAGGAGTGCTGAAGAAGAGCGCAAGGAGAAAGAGTGTAAGCAGAAAGTTCTTGGAGTGCTGAGAGAGCTGAGTGTTGTTCATTCAGACAGGGTGACAGCCTGGAGAGAAGCTGTGAGGGCATCAGCCTGCATGCTCACCTTTTCTCCACCAGGGGGAAATGATCAGCAACATCCCCCTTTAACAGGTACTGGGAGCATATGTGAATTTGATGCATGTCTCTCTGAGCTTTATTGTGAAGTTATTTTGAATTCAAGTTTGAATGCAAAAAAATGGATCATTTTTTAGCCAATTTTCTGCAAATGTGTTTTGTTTCAGACAAAATGTGCACAGCAGTTTATGAAACAAATGGTTTCATTACAAAATATGTTTTCCTTTGGTCACAAAAGTGTGATCTGATGTTTAGTAATCAATATAAAAAAATAATTTCATTGCAAATTGTAAGTAAAGATCGCAAAAAAGCTTCAGTTTAGTTATTCTGAATGCATGTTTATGTGCAAAAAATGTCTTTTTTTAATCCCAAATTGTGATATGACACAATCGCCCATTTTCTGCTGTCTGTTTTGTTTCAGATCATTCAGAACCTAAAGTTGGTCTTTTTTCAGACCCCTTCAACAATACTTTTCTGAGTGTTGTGCATGATATAGAGAGTATTATGGACAGACTGAACACTATCATTACCAAATTGGACAAGGAAATCATCACATTATGTGCAGAAGAGGTCTCAAGCATGGATGCAGACAAAGCAGACAAGCAGCAATACAATACAGCACTTCAGGAAACCAATGACTGTCAAGCCTTAAGCCTTGATTCAGCGACACTTGAGGATAACAGCAATGCTTCAAACTCCAATGATTCCCTTGGACCTGACAATGGGCATAAACAGGGTGTTGAGGAAGGGGGTGGTCAAAGCCATACAAAGCCGTCACAGTCTCATACATCACTGGACACTGAGAGAACCTCAAATTCTAACTCTGGCAGTTCTGAAAGCAAAAATATGGCAGAGACCAGGCAGGGATTAGACGTCAGAGGCCAAGCCGATAATCAGTGTATTTCCCCAGAGACACAGACAGAAAACATCAGAAAAAGGGGAGATACCAAGGGCGAAGAGGAGACAAGCACTGGATGGGTCACAGTAGGGTGAGTTGTCTACCTCACATCTCCTTCCATCCCCAATAGTGTAATGTTTTGGCTGATAAAAATACTTCACATTGTTTGTTGTGGAGAGTAAAGTAGTTAATAACTGTGCTACCACTGGTATCGACAATAGAAATGTTCCACAACCATTTCATAAGACAGCAAAACACATGAGCGATTCCCCTCCCGTCGTAAATGACCAGGACATCGCCGTTCGCTGTCTGCTCTTTATCCTAGGGCCTGCCTGTGCATCTGCACATGATTTGATTCCTTCCCCCCATTTCTCCTGCTCACTGATACAGAAGCAAAACTCCCTGCATGCTTTATCGCAAAGTGCACTTGTTTTGACCGCCTGCCCTCCACATAGTCGGCTATTTCATACAGTTCACTGTCAGGTCAATGCTCAAACTTGTCCAAAAGCCAAACAAATCGAGAACATTTAGATCACAGAGAGAGGCCAAGTCTGGAAGAAGCTGATATTCCTGGAAAAGTGCATGCTATGGCATCTTAGGAATCCTTAAGATGATCAAACATGTCACCATGTTGTCAAAAAAACAGAAAAGTAGATGATAAACAATACTACTACTATTACTACTACTACTACTACTACTAATACTACTGTGTGCCCTGTGCTTTGTATGTATATCTGGTTTCCAATGTTATTGTTTAATTCAATAATGATAGACAGCTCTATAGTGCAATATGTTTTCTAGGCTCACAGGTCAGCTGGAGGACAGCCAATCAGACGTACCAGATGCATGTTACATCACAGCTCCTGTGGGTGTGGCCAAGGCCATGGCATGTGAGGTGGCTGACTCCTTGAGCTCCCTGATGGTGATTGGCTCAGAGCAGCTGGTCAGCAGGGTGATCAGGGTCAAAGTTCAAGAGGGAACCAGCTTCCAATTCCCCGTAACTGTCATCGTGCCTTTCCGGGCACGTTACCGTGGCAACTACAGGGATGTTGTTGTCAAGGTGGTCGATGGGGAGAAGAGGGCGAGTTACATCACTCCTCTAACAACAGAGGGCACGTATGGAGGGCAGAGGGTAAAGTGGCCTCTTGCAGTGCAAATTTATGAATGTTAGACATTATACGTCTGTGCTTTAGAGGACAAAGCTGAGACCTGATGTTTATTGATCAATATTATATTAGAGTTTATTGCATTGTGAAAAAAAAACTTTTATTTTCCTGTCAGCCATCAATTTGTTTAAATGGCAAATGTCTCATTTCAGAATAAAAATCCAACTTGAAAGGACATTTCTGCATGTATACTTTTTGCAGACGGTTTATGTCTTTGTCAGGGCTCGTTTGCAGAGGTGAGGGTGTACTCCCTCGGCCTGTTTGCGGTGGTTTCCTGTCTGAAGAGAGAGACCTACACCGTTCCCAGGAGGGGTTTGTCACTCAAACTCCCCATGGACCCCCGTATCTGTCTGGACTACCTCCCAGGATCCTTCACTGCTCCCGTGATCACCCAGTCCATGGTAAAAGATGAATAATGGCCTTCCCTTGCCTCAGATATTTTTAATGCAATGATTTGCAACAGATCCAAACACAAGTAATCCATGAAAGTCAAAAGAGGCCCTTTATACAGAATGTGCAGGATTTGCAAACACGATTTTCCCTCTCAATTATGACTCTGGTTTCTGGTCTCACATTCACTTACTCAGCAACAAACTCACAGCATCATCATTGTTCGTGGTTCTTGTATTATGAATGTGATATCTCAGCCATTATATTCTGGCACAATTGATTTTCTCTGCAGCAAAAAAAGTCGTTTTGAGCTTGGATAGCTGGGAAAACATCTTTGCAAATTTGAGATCAGGTCTTTGAAGGAGAACTTCGATGCTCAAAATATCAAACTTATCACCGGAGAGTGGGGGAGAAGCAGAAACAAGAGAGAGAGACTGTTTAGAATTCACAGGCTTCATTTTTCACAGATGTTTGTTGTGATGAGGAAAAATGAACAGCTGTGTGAACATTTGAGTTGGCTTCTGAGTCAAATCATCTGTGAACAACAGAAATTCCCCAGCAAGAGTTTATTGTTTGATCTTATATCAAAAACAGACAGCTCTCCCTCTGCATGGCTCTCTTTGATAACCTGTCTGGATATCCTACAGGGAAAACAGCAGCTTGAAAAAACGTATCACATGACAGCTGTGTCCATGAATTGCTGTTTCCTCATCTGCCTCAGATCCAGCCTGTAGACACCACCCTCCTAGCCACTGTCAAGTCCAGAAGTGACGCCTATCACTCGGTGGTCTCCACCAGCCCGCTACTCTACCTCACCCATCCCTCCTCCCAGCCCCTGCGCAGACCCCTCACGCTCACCCTTCCCTGTCCACCAAACCCCGAAAAGAAGAGGGCGGGACAGGGGGAGGAGTCTGTACACAACATCCGGCCTGCCAGCGGTTCTCCACTAAGGGGTCAACCCGCTTCACACAGAGTGAGGTAAGGTGAACAAGCCCTCTTCCTGTTTGTGGGATTTGCTATGATACTGTCTTGAGCAGGTTTAAAAGTGTGTATTTGTGTGCTCAGCCAACCTATTTAGATAAATACAATTTTAAAACATTTTGTCTCTGTCAGAATGGTGAGTGCCTCTGTGAAGTCCTCCAAGGAGATTTCCAATGAGCTGCTGGTTCTTCTGGGCTCGAGGGACAAACAGTGGAACGTCCTGGAGAAGGTCGCTGTGAGGAACCTGCAGAACGGACTGGTGTCCTTTGAGCTAACGGAGAACTTTGAAAGGTTTGCAACAGATCATTTTCTTTAAAATAATCATTGGTGTAATTATTGGACTGTCCACTGGGATTCAAAAGATCCAAATTGGGTTACTGGTAAATGACACACTAGAGTGCAAATCATAAATTGAGCCAAATTCAAAATCTTTATTGCCATAATACTCAAGTGAGGCATCGTTGCATCTTCCGTCCTAAACAGATCGCACTGTAAACTGCAATATAAGGCAGAAACGTCCAAAACAGGAGCACAGACAGCACAGACAACCCCAGGGCAAGGATCTCAGGACGTTGTTCGGTAGTGGACGTGGGGTCAGGAAGGGTCTGTGGCAATGAAATAGCAGATGCATTGTTGTTTTTTCCAGTTTGTCCACCCACAAAAAGGAGAACCTGGAAAAAAACAACAATATATTGTGAGAGGTCAGCCAAGAAGACCCTAAACGATGTAGATACGATGTAAGCTCTCTAACTCTTACCACATCTCCTCGCTCCTTTGCCCTGCTACCAAAGTTGGCCAGCCACTGCAGTGGATTTGAAGGACTGTAGGTTTTCAGCTTGTTACCCTTGTCTCCCATGCACAGCGTTACAATGATCTGGCTGCTCATGCCCGAAAGGAGGACGTAATAAATCCTGCACCTGACAGAAAATGATGTTTAGACACTGCAGATGAACAGAACATGAACCAAAACAGTGTTTTGATTGTCTACCTTTTTGTTGAGACGCAATTATCAGGCGTTGACTCATGGTGTATTTGCCTCTCGGGGGATCCGGACAACAGGCGTATTCCCTTGATATCAAGGAGCCCCTGCAATGTTGCGCTTGTCATATCAAGGAGACTGTTCAGGCTGAAACACACATAGAGTAAACTCTGACATGTTGGATGCAGACAGGACATGGAGATTGTAAATAAAAAACAGGAAATGGATGGTGGATGACGGTGGCGGTGATGGATGGCAGGAGTGAGTGACTTTAAAATCTCTCTAATACCTCTCAGTGAAGTACAGCCTTTTCAGTTTTCCTTTTGTCTTGGAGTTAGCCTGCAGGATAGATAGATAGATAGATAGATAGATAGATAGATAGATTGGCACTTCGATAAGATATTGTTCCTCAGTTGGACACACTTGGGCAGGTTTCTCACCACGTGTTGGCATCCCAGGAGCCCCATGAGGGTGGTAGACAAGCGTAGCAGGTGTGCAGGGTTTTGGACTGTCCTAACAGCCACGTCCACACACTGGCCACTACCAACAGTGACTGTCATCAGGAGTCCTCCCGCTACATAGAGCAGGTAGGAAAAAACACCCCTGGACAGAGAAACCGCGGAAAAGGGATTTGGTGGATAGAGAACAAGTCTTGTATGAAATCCTGTCTGGGATCAAGCTGGTCAGGGATCCTTACCTCTGGAGCTCTGTTGGAAAGCCGGGCATGGAGAGGCTTGACGTGTGACGCTCGTCTCAGCAGAAGTCTGGATCTGGGGGTGTTATAATAGGTAACATGCTTATGTGCACACAGCATGGAACAAGCTGCCACAATGAAATCACTCCAGCCATCATCATCATCATCATCATCATCATCATCATCACAGTGTTATCCTGGCTTCACACAGTGTTCTTGCTGTTGTTTAATCCAGCGTCTGATACATAGAAAATGCATCGTTTTCAAACCAAAGAAAAGAATTAAACTTTTTTCTCACCGATCGTCCAACTTGTTCCAGGAATGTTACAACTCGTAGCGCAGACGTTTCACCAGCTTTTCTTTGCATAAGGGGTTTAAGGAAACCATGGGGTTAAAGTGGGGATAACACGGGGATGAAGGGGCGTCTGAATACCATGAATTCCAGCTTTTAACATTTTGATCAGAACATAACCACGTTTTAAAAGACTGTTTTAAAAATATCTGTTGAAGAAAGCTTTTATTTAGCACCCTTAACACTTTCAACATTGGACTGTAGACTTTCATAATGCCAGGCACTTTGTTTTAAAACGCTGAATTTTATAACTGGCACTTGACTTTTATCTTCCTGTCTCTCCTTTTAATTATTTTTAATGATTCTGTATGAAAGGTGCGATACAAACACAGTTTATTATTATTATAGTATTATTATATGTGTGGCAATAACATTCATGAGACTGACGATATAAACAGTACATGTTTGCTGGTGTTGATTTGGTTGCCTCCCTGAAGTGTTAAATGAGGAAGTGCAATATTAAACCCAGCTGTTGTTTTTGGTGAATTCCTCTGCTCGTCGTTTCCCTCCTGTTCTATAATTCCCTTCCTCCTTCTGATCTGAAACAGCTTATCCGGGGAATAAGATCTATAGAGAAGCTCAAATGAATTCTTTATTCTGTCAAAAGTAAATTCTGCCTTTATTCTGGTCCGTGGTAGCGGCTTCAACTCTTCACTCCATTCAGCAGCAATCTGATCTCTGCTAAGCTCAACTGCTTAAGTTTGCGTACTGCCTCTTTTTCTCTCTCTCTCTCTCTCTCTCTCTTTCCCAACCCCCTC